>PVIH01004186.1:0-145080 GCA_004025045.1 Sigmodon hispidus
CGTACGTCCGAACTCCCGGGCAGCTGGAGCGAACTGCGCACTCGGTCGGGGAACTCTCGTGAGAGAATGACGACTTCCTGTCCTGGTCCCCTCCCTCGAAGGTCTACTTCCGGAATCCTTTTCAGTTAACCACGCCCAGCTCGTCTCCATTCCTATGACGTGATCGTTCACATATACAGTTCCTGATTTCCCGCTACACACACACACACAGCTCACCTGTTGAGAGGTGTCTCTTTCAAGAGCATCTTTCCCAAATCAAAACAGTCATCAGCTGTCAAGCCCTTGATTGCTATATCTCCACTCCTTCTGCTCTCTACAATATTTACTGCTGTCATCTAAGAAAGACCAGGTAAAATAACTGCAGGGCATGGGGGGCTATGTTACAGATTGCCTTTGCGATGAGGCTGTTACTGCTTCAGCAGGATCCTTATCTGTGGATTGGTGTGTGGACTTAGCACTTGTTTGTAGATTGAGCTTTGCAACTTTCCATGACTCACCTAGCATTGCCACACACTTGACTTGCCTCATCAAGTTTTCCAGAATGATCAATAAGATGTTTCACTAGGTGGGTTTTTGTTTTGTTTTGTTTTGGTGTTTTTTTGCATTCAAATATATGTATCAGAAGCCTGCAAGTAAACAAAAGTAAAAACAGTGCTGTAGCTGTTTTAATCCACTCTCTTTTACTATGGTTAAGTACATGAATGTGAACAATTCATAAAGAGGTTTGCTTAAATTCACAGTTCTGTTCCTTAAGCTCAAGAAACTGTGTCTGGTGATGAACTTGTTGTTAGCAGAATCTCAAGTAGTATGGGTATCACATGATGAGAGAGAGATTATGTATGTGTGTCTGTGTGTCTATGGGTCTGTGTGTTTCTGTGTCTGTGTATATGCTTTTGTTTCTCTGTGCTTGTATGCATCTGCCTCTGTGTGTGTCTATGTGTCCCTGTGTCTGTCTGTGTGTTTATGTGACTATGTGTCCCTGTATCTCTGTGTTATGTGAAGCTTTCTGGAGACTCTGCTGTGGCTCCACACTTACAGCCCCACCAGCCACCATCAGGGAATCTCTGCAGAGACTAATCTGTAGCAAATGTCTAGGCTTCCCAGATGTCTCTTTTCCCTTGATGTCTAAGTGGAAGTTACCATCACAGTACCGGTGTTTACACATTTGAACCACAGCTGCATTTGTAAGTGCCTCACCCACTGGAACTGAAGAAAGAAGTCCCAAGCCCTTGAACCTTGCCCTGAGCTCAGTCTCTGATACCCTCTTTCCTGCAAATTCTGCAAGCCTGTTTCAGGGGAAAGGGTGAAAGATTTAGAGACATCCTGGAGGACTTTTACCAATTGTCCCTAAGACCAACATTTCTCTATTAGCAAGTAGCTATGTGGCTAAATTTCCAAGCAATTTCCCTTTGCTTCTAAGTTTCTCTACAAATCTACCTCCAAACATACAAGGATTCCAATGCCACAATCTCAGAGCATTGCTGTTTCGAGATCTCCAGTGGGTCAATAGCCCATTGTTTGTAGGGTGAGCCTTCCAGAAAGCCTCACGACTCACACATAGTGTATCCAAGTTCTCTGTCATATAAGACAGCCTTTCTACTTTCCAGTACCATTCTTGTTTCCATCTGAGCTCAGTCACCTAGCCTTGTTTTCCAAGTCCTCACTGCTATCACTTGTACCTATTTACATACAGCATTCTCATTTGTTTTTTTTTCAAAGTCTTCCAACCAATTCCAAAGCTATTATCACAGTCTGGTACATTTTTAGAATTAGCAACAGCCTCACTTTTACTACCAGCTTTCTGTGTTTGTTTATTTTACATTACTATTATGAAATACTTGAAGCTGAGTTTGTTATAAAGAAAAGAGGTTTATTTGGAAGTTCAAGGTTGGTGGTGAAGAATTGTGGATGGCCTTCTCCAACAGTTTCAAAGTGATGCAGGAGAAGATGATGGTTACCATTTAAGCATTACATGGCCGACCCCTTGGGAACCTTGCCAGTAAGCAGGAAATATCTTGACCTGCTCAGGATCCTGACATCATCCCGCTAGCCACTGAGAGGTGGGACCCTTCCACCTTCTCATTTTCTCTCTCTCCTCCCATGAGGTCTTGTCTGCTTCTTCCCTTTTCCATCTCTTCTCTCTCTTCTTCTCTCCTTAGCTCCCCCCTCCCACATACTGTCTGCATGGTATGTCTATCTCCCACCTGCTGTGACAGCCACCCACCATTTTACAAAAGATGGAGCACACATACATATGCTTTGGCTCCCCTCCCTTTGGCTACAGAGACCAAGATTTAGTCATGGAAACTCTACCTGATGATTTTACCAAATCAACAGGTGACCTATAACAGGCCAGACCTCCAAACACTAAGTTTTTCATAATGGAGACTAGCTGTAAACACATGAACCCTTGGAGAACATGTACTCAGATCATCTTTTTCATTTACAATTTACTTATCTCTGTCTCTGTCTCTCTCTCTCCCTCTCTCTCTCTCTTAGTGGGGATTCAATCTGGGGCTTTGTACATACCAGGCAGTCATATATGGCTGAGCTTTACTCCAGTCTATTTTTATGTCCTTATCATATTTTTATTTTGTAGCTGGAGATGCTGAGGAGAATCTGAGTCTTATACCATCACCCAGGGGATAATCTCCAGAAACTGAGAAGGTGGAGATCACCTTTTCTGACTGTGCCTTTTGTTCAGCATGGTTTCTAATCAAGGAATGAGGCAAAAACAGCAGCAAGCCCTCACCCACATGTGTAGTCTTCCTCCCTATTTGGCACCAAGCTTTAGCCACCATCAACTGGGAAATGGTAAACATCAAACACACCACGTGGATGGATACCATCCGGGCTTCTAGCTTCTGTTAATCAAGCTGACATCATTAGTTTCATATCCAAATTAGTCAGTTGCTTAAACGTGCTTGATTGTACTATAGGGGAGAAGGGGAAGCAGTATTGTAATACATTTTATAGAAAAGCTTCCATGAGCAAATAAATCTGGGACAGACCAGGTTACATGCATATAAAAAGATGTCTTTATCACAGAACTTCTCAGGGTCTTGATGTTCATATATGTATTGACATTCACCTCCCAAGGGGAGTGTAACGTGCAGTGTTTCTATACCCCCTCTTCCTAATGACTAACCAGCTAATTTTATATGTCAATTTAGTGGCTGTTTTTAGTTGAGATGAACATTTAAATCATTGAATTTTGAGTGAGGCAATTGGGTGGCAGGCTATAAATGATTCCCACACCACAAGCAGCCACAGAACTGGATGACTGGGCCCTGGACAGAGGGAGTTCTCCAGCAGACTGAGGGAATCACTGACTCTCTGTCTCAGTCCCAATGCAACAAATCACAGATTTCGAATGTGACAGGCTCTATAATCATGGGAACTATATCCCTAGAATGAATTTCTTCATCTACATATAAAATATATAAACATCCTATTAATTTTGTTTCTTAGAAGAACACTAGCTAATACAGCCAGTTCACTGACAGTATCCTTTTTTCTCCATGGAAAAATTACTGACATTTTGAAACAGTAGAATTCTAAGAAGAACTGGTTGAGGGCATGCCATCCTACACCCTGGCAAGCTAGAAGATCTGTTGTCTTGCAAAAAGAATGTTTTTAAGAAAGTGATCTGAAAATAAAAATGAAGGTGCCTATAGCAATTATCTATCACCCACCACTTTCCAAAGCTTTTGTCTTCCTAGCTTCTTTCTAAGAAAAATTTTTATAGCACCGTGCAGTTACTATCTCTCACATACTAAAAAAAAAAAGAAAAAAAGAAAAAAATTACAGAGGCTGAGGAGATAGCTCACTCCATAAGTGCTGCCTGCACAAGCCCAAGCAACTGAGTTCAATTCCCAGAACCCATGTAAAAAATCTAGCTGTGGTGACACACACTTGTAACCCCAGGATGGAGAGGCAGAGACAAGAAGACATCTGAGGATCACTCACCAGCCAGCCTGGACAAATGGGCAGGGCAAGCCCTGCAACTGGAGTTCCTGCCGTGAAAAGGTGTATAGATCCTAAGGAGTGATACGGTTGTTCCTCTGGCCTACACAAACACACATCTCAAAAAGAAATGTAACGTGACCAAGAGATTGCTCAGTGCTTAGGATCCCTTTCTGCTGTTCCAGAGGACTTGGGTTTGATTCCCAGAAACCACATGGTAACTTACAACTGTCTATAACTTCAGTTCTGGAAGATCTATGTTCTCTCCTGGCCTCTGACCACATCAGGTACATGAGTCGTACACATATATGCAGCACTCATACCCATAAAATAAAAAAAGAAATATAACACAAGTATTAATGTGACCTCAGAAATATTTAATAGATGCTTTTCACCTCCATACCTATATCCCATTATAAATACGTGATAGTTTTTCTTAAAAAAATAAATTTGCAGGAGTGGCAAGGGCCATGTCGGTGTTGCATCTATGCTGACTGACTTTCCCTGTGGGTACTGGGATCCATTGTGACTCACCCTGCAAATGGAAACTTCACTCCCACCTCACCATGTGCTGAAAGAAACTTGCAGAAGAATTCTTAGCTGTCCTTCTCCATATCCGCTACCAACTCAGCAGCCTCCCATCAGGCCAAAGCATACATCTCAGACAGCCGTACTGAAGCAAAAATCTTTTGCTTATAAAAACAAGATATGGCACTGTGAAGTGGCCCTAGAACTTAGAAGCTAGAGGTAGTAGGATCAGAGGAAATGGGTCAGCCTCTACCAGGACTTCTGGCCTAGCCTAGACTACATCATACCCTGTCTCCAAACTGCATATATGCAAAATCCTAAATTCAAAACCCGAACTTTGAAAGTGCTGATGAAATCACAAGCTCCCTGAGGGGTCTCAGCAGCGCAGCTGCCATTCCCTCTGTTCTTGTCTTCAGCAATGACCATGACCTCGAGGTAGCAGAGCAAAAGCATGCTTTCCTTATTACAATGTGAATTTTCAGGAGTGTACATTGTAAGATTAAGAAAGCTAATCCTAACAGCCTTGTAATCCTTCTCAGGAAGGAGGAGAAGAAAATTAAACATTGACCTACCAGCTTCTTTTAAGTTAAAAAAAAAAAGCAAATTATCCTATTAATTTTTTTTTCAACTTCTTAGCTGATGTTTGCCTACCACCTTCCTACCTGTTCAGATAATACTAAAGGATTACCTACTGAATGGCAATGCCAAATGGTTCAACTTGTTCAGATTGTTTTCAGTATTGTTCTGAATGATCCTGTTTGCATTTTGGCCAGGCTGGGGTGAGATTCAAAGCCCAGGGCTATCTAAGCCTTTTAGTCACCACCCATGGCTAGCAGCACCAAGATAAAGTAGAGATCCTTTAAAATGGAGCTTTGTAGTTGAAGGGATGAGAGTTCGGATCCAATAATCCCCTGGTGATCATTTGAGAACTCCTCAATAGCCAGCATTATTTATGTTAAAATAAAATAAAAAGGCAAATGGTAACTGTGGCTTTCCCCACAAAGCCAGTCTGCAGGCAGAGTGCCTTTGAGATTAGAAGGAAAGCTTGCTCATACTTTCTCGGGGTCATCAGGCAGCAATGGAAACTCTGAATAATGCTTCTGCTGCTGGGATTCCAGCCAGACTGACCACTCAGCATTTCTAAAAGACACTGAGCTGCTACTAAGACAAAGGAGTCTCTTGTCTTATTAGATCTGGATTTGATTAATGCATCAGCAAGGTGTAAAACACAGTCTCCGGCACACTATGTGAATATACAATGGAGAAAAATGGTCCTTGAATGAGAATTTAAAATATTTTTCAAGTATGTTGGGCTCTGACAATGAAAGCAACAACATAATGATAAGTGCATTGCTTCAGTTGAGAGTCTTATATAGAAAAGTAATGGGTTTTGAAAAAAACTGAAAGGCAAATAACTTTATTCTGACAAGAATCACTAGGCTCAGAAAAATCTGAAGAATGAGATTTCTTGCTGAATAAATTCTTGGAAATCTGGTGAGAGCTTAACATTTGATGGTTTCTATTCATCTGGTTATAATGCAAGAAAAATTGGACTATTTTGACTTCTTGAGGAGAGATTTGAAAATCATCTACTGTTCAGTGACAGTTTGAGCCTTGCCAAACACTTGGGTCACAAGAGGAAGATTACAATGTAATTTGGTCATTGGAAAAGACATTTGGGGCTATGGGTACAATGCAGTTGGTAGAGTACTGGCTTAAGACTCATGGAAACCTGCATTCAATCCTCAGTAGTACATTAGCCAAGCATGGTGGCAAAAGACTGTGATCTCAGCACTTAGGACATAGAGGAGAGTCATTCTCAGCTACAATCAGAGTTTAGGCCAGCCTGAGTTACATGAGACTCTAAACAACAAAGATATGACTAAAGAGATAGGTCAGCAGTTGCAAGCACTGTTGTTCTTACAGAGGATGGTGCTTGGTTCCAGTCTCCCACATGACAGCTTATAGCCATCTGTAACTCCTATTCCAGGGGACCTGATGCCTCCCTGCCTCCATGGGCACCAGCCATAGATATGGTGCACATACATACATGAAGCAAGCTTACACATAAAATAAAGTAAATCTTAGGGGTGGTGAGAAGAGGTTTGTGGTGGCTAATCATTGCTAACTTGGTTGGATTAAGAAACACTTAGACATTGACAAGACACACTTTGGTGATTCTGTGAGAGTATTTCTAGAGAGGATTAACTCAGAGGTGAGTCCTGAGCTGAATAAAAAGGGAGAAAACCAGAAAGCAGCTGATGGTTTGTATTCTGCTCTCTGCTTCCTGCTCCTCCAAGAAGTGAACAGACAGCCTCCTCCTGTGACAGACAGGAGCTGGCTTCCTGTCCTCTTTCAACAACAAGCCAAAAAACAAAACAAATCAAGAACAACTTTCTCCCTTAGGTTGCTTCCTGTTAAGTGTTTCATCACAGGAATGAGAAAAGTAAAACTAACATGGAGGTTAAATTCATATATGCCTATAGCTTTTACAAAAAGCAAAGAAAGTCAGACAGGCCTCCTAGTGCTTCAGGTCTATAATCCCCAATACTCAGGAAAGGAGGCAGGGAGACTGAAAATTCAAAGGCTGACTCTGCTACAGAATGAGTTCAAGACCAGCTTGGGCAATTTAGTGAGACACTGTCTCATGGTGAAAAACACAAAAACAACCAGGAATGTACTAAAACGCCTGCCCAGTTTGCATGAGACTTTAGGGTCAATCATCAGTGCCACAAAAAAAGGAAGGATGGAGAACAGGAAGAGGGAAATGAGGAAGAAAATGTTTAACCTCTGAAAGATGACTCAGAGGTTCAAAGCACTGGCTGCTCTTCCAAAGGTCCCGAGTTCAATTCCCAGAAACTACATGGTGGCTCACAACCGACTGCAATGAGATCTGGTGACCTCTTCTGGCTTGCAGGCAGAACACCATATAATAAGTAAATAAATAAATAAATAAATAGATAGATAGATAGATAGATAGATAGATAAATAGACTTTTGAAAAAAAAAGTCATTACCTCCAACAGGACACCTAAAACTTTAGGGTTCCACAAAGGAAACTACAAAGAAACTCTAGAATACTACAAAGAAACTCCATTCACCGAATGATTTTTATTTTTAGCTTACTCCAAGATGCCACTGAATTTCTATCTTCAGATGTGATAGTCATTGGCTTAGAATGATTCTGTGATAAAATATTCTTAAAATTTGAGAAAGTTAGTCAAGCTTTTAGGGATGCTGGTTACCCAGCACAGCTGAGGGAACCTCAGAAATGACCTTGCTCTCTGGAACCTAAATCCAGGTCACCAATCGAGAGTTGATTCCACCTTCACCTCTTCTATCAAGCCATATACAGACAAGCATTGGTTCGCTGCCCTGTCTGCACCTGAGCATTGGGTCACCTACAAAGGGAGGCATTTGACTGAACCACATCACTAACAGTATCTGTACCTGCCTCTGGCCAGTAGGAAACAGGATGGTTCCTTTGCACCCTTAAGGTGGTTCAAGGGAAGAGCCGTACAAAAAGTGAAGTGTTACAGCAAAAGTAAAGACTCATTTTGCATATTTTTTCTGTTGAAGATTATTGTGATAAATGATGGCTACTTTGTCACTGCTTGGTCGTATGTGAGTGTATGAGCTGTATATAAACATTATAACATAAATATAAAGTAGTTTATATAACCTAACTTTATCATGTGACTTAATCTTATTTATTTCCTTATTATTTAGTGTGTGTGTATGTATGTATGTGTGTGTCTGTGTGTGTATATGTGTGTGTATGTATGTGTATGTATGTATGTGTGTCTGTATTTGTGTATGTGTGTGTATGTGTGTGTATGTGTGTGTCTGTGTGTGTCTGTGTGTGTCTGTGTGTCTGTGTGTGTCTGTATGTGTGTATATGTGTGTATGTGTG
Organism: Sigmodon hispidus; assembly: GCA_004025045.1. Classification (NCBI taxonomy): domain Eukaryota; kingdom Metazoa; phylum Chordata; class Mammalia; order Rodentia; family Cricetidae; genus Sigmodon; species Sigmodon hispidus. Next base: position 8,407 of record PVIH01004186.1, read on the forward strand.
TATGTATGTGTGTATGTGTGTATGCATGTGTGTGTATGTATGTGTGTATGTGTGTATGCATGTGTGTGTATCTGTGTGTGTACATGTCTATGTGTGTGTCTGTGTGTATGTGTGTATCTGAGTGTGTGTATGTATGTGTGTGTCTGTGTGTGTCTGTGTGTCTGTGTGTGTATGTATCTGTGTATACGTGTGTGTGTCTCTGTGTGTATGTGTGTGTATGTGTGTATCTGTGTGTGTCTGTGTGTCTGTGTATTTATGTGTGTATATGTGTGTGTATGTGTGTGTCTGTGTGTCTTTGTGTGTATGTATGTGTGTATATGTGTGTGTGTCTCTTGTGTATGTGTGTGTATGTGTGTGTCTGTGTGTATGTGTGTGTCTGTGTGTCTTTGTGTGTATGTATGTGTGTATATGTGTGTGTGTCTCTTGTGTATGTGTGTGTATGTGTGTGTCTGTGTGTATGTGTGTGTCTGTGTGTATGTATGTGTGTGTCTGTGTATGTGTGTGTCTGTGTCTGTGTGTGTGTATGTGTGTGTCTGTGTGTATGTGTATGTGTGTGTCTGTGTGTATGTGTGTGTATGTGTGTGCCTATGTGTGTGTATGTGTGTGTCTGTGTGTGTAAGAGAGTGGAATTGGAGGACAACTTTAACCCCTCTCCTAATTTAAGGGGTTCCAGGGATTGACCTCAGGTCTTCAGCCTTAGCAGCAAGTTCCTTACCCACTGAAACATCTCAACGGCCAAAGTTCACATGATCTAAAGGAATTCATTCTATTTTGGAAGAGAAAGCCAGATGGTGGTGGCACACACCTTCAATCCCAGCACTCAGTAGGCATAGGCAGGTGGATCTCTGTGAGTTCAAAAACAGCTTGGTATACAAAATAAGTTCCAGACAGCCAGGGCCACACAGAGAAATCCCATCCCAAAAATAATAAATAAATAAATAATATGAAGACAGGATGAAGAGATGTGGAGATTTCTACACCTGAGAGAGGAGATAGGGAGGAAAAATATTTCATAAATTGAAGCACGACTGAGTCTGAAGCCAAGCAGATAGGCTGGAACATTGTAGAGCCAAGCAGAAGAAAGGCTGCTGTCCTTGTTACTTTTCTATCTAAAAAAAACTTTACTACAAAAGTCATTGCAATTATTTTAAATCACACACTGAAATTAATTAGGTTAACTTTAGTTACTTTCCTACTGATATGACAAAACACCATAACCTAGACAACTTATATAAAAAGGATTTATTGCGGTATTCAGCTCCAGTTGGAGAAGCATCCAATAGGGCCGGAAAATGGCAGACATGGCGCCTGAAGCGCCAAGCTGAGAGCTCACGTCCTGAACCACAAGCAAGCAGCAAAGAGAGAGAAAACTGAGGATAGAGGAAGACTTTGCAACTTCAAAGCCCACCCCCAGTGATGTACTTCCCCATAAGACCACCGCTGCCATATTCCCTAGACCTTGCCAAACAGAACCGCCAGCTGGGTGCCAAGTGTTCTGACGCCAGAATGTCCTGGGGACATTTCTCATTCAAACCATGACAGCTAAGGAAGGGGAACCGGGCCTGACTAGGGAAACAGTGTGACAGCATCTTCCACAAGTTGTGAGAATCCCACCTCATGTACTTCTCTATCTTTGGCAAAACATCTCTACAGAAGTCCAGGGAAGTGAGATGGAACAGATGGCTGTGGGGTCATGTCTTCTGTTTTTCTGAATTGTATGGAAATGAATTGGCTCTAGGGAAAAATGTTGAGAGAGTGATTTGGGAGGCAATAGCAAGACAGAAAGTAATGAAGGCCTGGGCCAGGTGGTAGCTCTGGAACTGGGAACACCCATCAGTGGCCTCTTAGAATAAACATGTGCCCATATTATTCCTGAAAACACAGAAAGGACAACAATAACATCCTGACCACAACAGACAAGCAGCAAATGCAGGCCCACCAAACAAGGCCTTCTCCACCCTTGAGTGTTTAGCCAAGGACAGCCTGAGAAAAACAGAGTCCTGCCCTGGGCTCCTTCCACTGTTGCCCTCCCGAACAGGAGGTGACCCCCAAACAGCTCTTCTCTTCTCAGCCATGACTGCTCAGACTATTTGGTTACCAGCACCTATCATGTGTTCAGTATGCCCCAGATCTTTGGTTTGGGACTGGAGAACAAGGTCAAAAAGAAGCCATCACGCTGGACACAGGCTAACCCTTTCAAAGCGAGGAGGTGTTGGCAGTAACACATGTTTGCAGTGTGTTAGTTGTTTAGTAAACAATTCACTCATCACTTCTAATAGTCACAGTCACCTTTTATTTTTAGCCCTAGGGTTTGAACCCAGAGCCTCATAACATAGGCAAGTGTTCTTCTTCCTCTGAACTACACAACCAGCCCTTTTTACTTTAAGACAAGGTCTATGAAGCCCAGGATGACCTTGAACTGGTAATCCTCCTGCCTCAGTTTATAAAGACTAATATTAGAGGCATGTCCTACTCCACTCATTAAGCAACTGTTTGCCACAGTTGTCCTTACAGTTTGCATATGAATTGTCTCTCACAGGCTCTTGTATTTGGTGCTTGGCTGCCAGCTAATGGATTTTGCGGAAGTGGCTGAATGCTGAGGGTCTCATCTAATCAGCCGCCTAATACCCTGATGGAGTCACCTTCTTAGACAGTACAAAGTGGGAGATGGGGCCAAGCAGAAAAAGTGATGTCACTGGGGGCAAGTTCTGGGGGGCAGTGTCTTGCCCTGGGCCCCTTCTATCCTCTACTTCTTAGCTATGATATGAGCTGCATTGCCCCACCATCCCCTCCCCACTATGGCACACTAGCTAAAATGGCATGCTAAAATAAATTCTCCTTCAGTTGTCTGTGCCAGGTATTTGGTCAAAAGAATAATAAAAGTAGAAATGCAGGCAGGGGCTGCCACATTTTGCCTAAATTAGCAAATTTTTCTTTCTTTTTAATATAGACATGTCTTGGAACTGGATGTTTTATAATCAATGTATGCATTTAATGTGGGAGTGATGATGAGCGAATTGGAGGAAGAAAAATTATGTGTCTTGGTTATTTGCTTATTATTTTATTGGCATGGCTTATTTTTTTCCAGTGACAAGTGAGGTCATGCTAAAGTGTAGAATGTCTTTGGATGAAGGAAACGTAAAGACGCTATCTATGTTTTAAAATGAGACTCAAAGGTGATACAAGTGGGTAAACTGATACACACACACCAACACATCTACAAACATATGCACACACACATCTGTCTTACAGCCTCCTCTCTTAATGGCATTCTTTTTGGCATAAGAAATAATCACCATGGGAAGGAACTGTATACTAAGGTTCTCAGCCATTGGTCCAGCCCAACCAGGCCATCAGCAGCGTGAGATCAGTAGCTGAGGATCTGATGCACAGTCAGTTCAGCGACACTCTGCCAGCATTTAGCTTGAAGTCATGTTCAAGCTAGTGAGAAACAGCAGGCCCTGTCTTCATTTCATTCACACACCAATGAGAGAACAACATCAAACACAAATGACCCAGATAAACATAGCTTCACAAACTGCAGAGCATCCCAAAAGAAACCACAGGACACTCTGATAACCCAAATCAGAGGCCAGACACTGTCTGGGGCACTGAGTACAGCCTCTCCTGTGATGTGACATTTGAGTTCAGTCTAACAATCCCAGCAAAACAGGAGAAAGGAGGAAGTTGGGGTGGGAGCTGCTGAGTCAGGAACCATTTTCAAGAGAAAACGGTCTATTTTAGGCAAAGATACTTGAATGTGCAAAGGTCCAGGGACCAGGGGGGAATATGCTGAGTTTTTGGTCTGAAGAAGGGATGGATGCCAAGGAGACCTGAAGAAGAGAGACACATGAAATGAAACGAGACAAGTTCATGATGAAGAAGTGATTTATCCTGAGAGCCAAGTGAGGCTACTACATCAATTAGTTTTAAAATGTCAGGTGAATAGAAATCTCATGTCGACTATGGTGAGTGCAAGAAATCCCTACTTTAGGTCAGTGTACCTATAAAAACATCACAGTAACAACGTGAAATGCTCCTTCAGAACAGCTGGGGCTCAGACAGGCTCAGTAGTTAAGAGAATGCACTGCTCTGCCAGAGAACTGGAGTTCACTTCCCAACAACCACAAAAAGCAGTTCACAACCACCTGTAACTCCAGCTCCAGGGTATCTCATGCCTCCAGCCTCTCTGTGCACCTCTACTCATGTATACACACATACATGGGGAGGGAGGGAGAGAGGGAGGGGGAGAGAGAGAGGGAGAGGGAGAGGGAGAGGGAGAGAGAGAGAGAGAGAGAGAGAAATGTTGGGGCTTATTTCTACTAATACCTAGGTTTTAAGGGTTAATTTCAATTGTCGCTTTGTGGGTGTATCAGTGAGATATCTGCAGAGAAGCTTAATTAGGAAGAAAGCCTCTGTGGGCAATCCTTTATTGCATAAACAGGGAAAGGGAGAGGGCACTGAACACCAGCACCCATCTTTCTGCTTCCCTGACTGTAACAGTAGTGTGACCTGCTGCCTCCATATTCCCCACCCCCCACGCCTACCATCACTGCACTTCTCTAGCATGATGGACTATACCTCCTCAAGCAGCCAGATAAACTCTTTCTTACATATTTTCTATCAGATATTTCATCGCATCAATGAGAGAATTAGCTAAGACGTGGACTATAAGCAGTTTCTGAGCTGCAACCAACCCCCGGCCCATGTAAGCTAATAGGACTACACCATAAGTTCATCAGTCTTCCACTTAAGGCTCTCTGGGTGCCTCTTTATCTGAATCAGTTTCAGACATGGAAACATGCTCCATTTAAAAGGGTTTCCGGCTGAGTAGAGTGAATCTCAGGGTCACATTCGAGCATTTACAGAGCATCTGCCACTTAGGGTGGATTTGTGTTTTTACTGAGAATATTGTTCCTGGCCTCCTATGGAGAGAAGACAGCCACAACTACAAAATAACAGGCTGTCCTTCCTCTGTGAAGGAAGATTGTGTCTGTGTGCTCGCCACAGCGTAGGAGGCTGAACATCAAGCCCTCCCCCTAATGACTGGAAATGAATGAAGGCAGCTGAGGAAAGGGGCTGGTTCTGTGGTTCCCACAGGAGCAAATATTAGGGAAATCGCCCACCCAGCCTGTCCTTCAGCCAAAGCCACTCCTTTCCTAAATTTTGAGCCTGCTAAAGGAGATCCAAAAGAAAACAAACTCTGAGGACCAGAAGTAACAAATTGTAAGGGAAACAGGGAGCCTGGAACTTAGGAGTCTTGAGATCCAATTTAAGGAACAAGACAGTAATGCACACCTATAACCCCATCTCTCAGAAGCCTAAGGCAGGAGGATTGCAGTGAATTTACAACCAACCAGTAAGCATCTCCTACACCACTGTAGGGTGTCACATGGCCTAACCTTTCAGGAATCAATTTGGCAGTTCATAACAATGGGCTTACTGATGTGTGTACATATTCTATCTACAATTCTCTTCCTAGAAATTTATCACAGGAAATAGTCAGAAATAGACAACACTAACTAATCCTATTACATACAATGACTAAAGCTGGACACAGTTTGTGTAGTCAGCTAGACAAACGAAAGAATAAATGTTAGCATTGGCAGAGATGAATTAAAGTCACTGATCATGATCTGTCTTAGTGTTTAAATGTACTTTAGACAACCTATTTGCAATTTTTTTCCTTAAGAAATAATGCCTCCGTTATAAATATATTATCAAAACATGGAAAGCTCAAAGGAACATCAGCACAATTTGTCTTAAGTACCAGCATCCTATTGCTGCCACAACTGGTTATGACAATGGGCAATAGATCCATAAGAATTGCCAAATTTGTTCATGTTTTTTCATTTCTAACCCATCCTTAAGGAAAAGAATAAAGTAGTTGGAAGGCTGAGGCAGGAGGATTACTATGAGTTCAAGGCCAGCCTAGGGTACAGTGTGAAACCTTCTCTTTAAAAAAAAAATCAGAAATGAATGAACAAGTGTGGAAGAGGGGGAGAGAGACGAGTCAATCCCATGGTCCTCATGGTCATCCATGGAGCAGAATGCCATCTGACCTGTGCTTTCTCCAGCAAAGATAATAAAGATCTAGTAACATTTGGCCTCTCTCTCTCTCTGTCTCTCTCTCTCTCTCTCTCTCTCTCTCTCTCTCTGTCTGTCTGGGACAGGCTCTGGCTACACAGCTTAGGATGGCCTTCATTGTGTGGACCTTCTGCCTTTTCCTCCTAAGTTACAGACACATGCTGATATACCCAGCTTAGATCTAGTGGTTTTGTATATTAGCAAGAACATACATGGCTGGCCAACAGTCTTCACAGGACTGTCCTTGCCTTCTTGGTGTACATCCTGTGGTCTTTGTTGGCACTTGCTTTGTTCTTCAGTGCTAGGAGTTGGAAGCAGGAGTTATGTATATAGGCAAGTGGTTTAGTGGCTAGTCAACTCCCCAGTTCTTGCACCTCCACTTACCTTCTTTATAATGCCCAGAACACAGCTGAGTACAATAAACCCAAGGCCAAACTTGCCTAGCTTTCATCTCTAGACCTTTAAGAACTCCCATATACAGATTACATCTTCTCTCCACCACTACCCTCCCCCATCTGATGTATCCCAGGCTAGCCTTCAACTCCACACATAGCCAAAGATTACCTCTTACCTTTACCTCCTAAATGCTATTACGAGTATTTGCCACTAAACCTAGTTTATGTGGAATTCATGCAAACTACACAAGTATTCCAACAACTGAGCTACAGCCCCTACCCTTTTGTTTTGTGTGTGTGTGTGTGTGTGTGTGTGTGTGTGTGTGTTCATTTTCTTTTTGTTTTTTTTTTTTTTTGTTTTTGTGCTTGGGTTGATTCATTGGTTTGGAAAATGTTATTATGTCATTTGTTGCCCAGGCTAGTCTTGAACTTCTGGCTGTCCTATCTCGGGCTCCAGAATAGCTGAGACTATGAACATATACTACATCTCCAGGCAGGAATTCAGTTTCTTGCTAATTCATGATGTGCTGGTCTCTTAACCGCTGAGCCATCTCTCCAGCCCCAGATGCTGGTCTCAATAGCAGAGCTGATCACACTTTGCCTTTGGCCTTCCTTGCTAGTATTTCCCCCAAAGAATGAGCCCTGGCTATCTGGATGGTTGCCCTACTGATTACCTTCCTCTCCTTCTCCAGGCACAGCCTAGGGCAAACACATCATCATAAAGTGGTGTTAACAAATCCTGGCAGCTGGAGAGAGACAGCACTGTTTAGCAGGAGTCCAGAGCAGAGATGACATGAAAAGGCCTATAATAATGCCTTTAAAGAACATTTAATGACATGGGAAATTACAAGTCTTTCAGTTTAAAAAGCATCTTATAGAATTTCACAGTGACACTTTAACTCTATATCTGTGCAAAGGACAATGGCTGCTGTTTCTCAACAGTCATTATTTTTTAAGTACTTTTTACTTTCAAAAATTTCTACAAATGAACATGAAGTTTTGTTTTATAAACAGGGAAAGGACAGGACAATAAGGAATTCAGACCCAAAATTAACTGTTGTTTTTGGTTTTGTGGTAAGATTCATTTTATTTCTAATTCCATATGGGGTGGTATGTACACATTGAAGCACATCATGTGTCCATGGAAACCAGAAGATACCCTAGAGCTGGAGTTACAGGCAACTGTTTGTACCCAACATGAGTGCTGAGAATTGAACTTCGGTCCTCTATAAGAAGAGTATATACTCTGACTACTGAGGCATCTCTTCCTAACCAGAATCATAACCCTAATCCAACTAACCTTAACCCTAAACTCTATTCTTTTAAACTACTGTTTTCGGGTAACCTTGTAACAAGGTTTCCTTCAGGGCCAACTAGACTAGGAAGTTTCTGATCAGACCTAGTGCTGAGGTCCAGGCTTGCAGTTCTGCAGCTGTTGAGCCCCAAATAACCACACAAAGGCTTCTATTAATTACAAACTGTTTGGTCTATGGCTCCACATCATTACTAGCTAGCTCTTACAACTTAACCCATTTTTATTTAGCTATTGCATTGCCATATGGCTCATGACTTTACTTGTACTTTTACATCTTGCTTCTTAGGCAGCTGGATCAAGTTTCCCCTCACTCCGCCCTTCTTCTCCTTTATGCTTGGAATTCCCACCTGCCTCTAAGCTGCTTTGCCATAGGCCAAAACAATGCCTTTATTATCCAATGGTAATTCACAGTGCACAGAAAGACATCTCCCATCAGCCACCAATCAGCTCCCAAATTACAACATAAAGACTTAATAGTAGCTATGAATGCTTGGCCTTATGCTCATTTTTTTTTTTTTTAGCTCTTATAGCTTAACCTGTTTCTCCTCATCTATGTTTTGCTTCAGGTCTTTTTGCCTTTATTTCTGTATATCTTATATTGCTTCTTGTATCTGGCTGGCAGCTGCCTGGTTTATGGCCCAGATGTGTCCATCTTTCTGTCTGTTTCTCTCCTTTTTCTCTTGTCTCATTCTTCTCTTCTGAGCTTATTTTCCTTCTCCTATTTATTCTCTCAGCCCACCAACCTTGCCTTTCCCTCTCTCTGCCTAACTATTGGCTATTCAACTCTTTAGTAGACCAATCAGGTGCCTTAGGCAGACAGGTAAAATAAATATAACACATCTTTACACAGTTAATATTGTGCAGCACAAAAAGATGTAACACATCTTTGCATAGTTGAAGTAACATTTCTCAACAACACCTAATGCTACATCTTGTGTCCTTCAAAATTTTCTTGAGCTTTGCTCCATGTCCAGGCTATACTGTTGCCAAACATCAGATGTGCAAGCACCCAGGTGACTATAGACATCTAATATTTAGCAAAAGTATGGCCTAGCTGCGTGCAAATTTTGAAGAACACAAGAAGTAGCACTATAAAAACCAAGGCCCACCCCCAGTAGCTTACTTTCTCCAGTGAGACTCCACACCCTCCCAAAGCAATACCACCAGCCAAGTGTTCAAACACAAGAGATGTTACACATTCAAAGCACAGTGTATACAACATCTATCAGTTCCCTATAGGTAGCCAAGCATTTAAGCTCATACCAGCCTTTAGCTATTACAAGAATGAAGTCCTTAGGGTTAAGACACCAACAATCATGTGTGCAGGAATAAAAGATACCTGGAAAAGGAAACATTTCCAGGCTGGAGTTTCCTCATTTAGTAGAGAAGGGAGGGAGCCCACCTAGTTGATATTCTCTGATGCTCTGCTCATGTTCTGAGGGTCCACTGACAGGCACTCTCAGAGCTGGACCTATATCCTTGCACTGAGGACTTTAACAGTTGGGTATGCACATAGAGGACTCTTACCTTGTGTCTCCTCCAAACAAGAACATGAGTATTGTTGGGAACACAACCATCTCAGTTGATTTGTTAAATCATTGCAAACACCTCATGTATAATCACAGTTCCCATCTTTTTCAGTTGGAGGCTGGAGCGCAGAGAGGTTAAGGAAATTGTTCAAAGTCACACAGCTAGCAAGGGATTGAGCCAGATTCACACTCAAGCAGAACGACTCCAAAGTCCACATTCTTCACATCTGTACTGCCTCCCACAATTTTCCACTGGCTCAATCCTTATCTCATTTCCCTTTTATGGCTTTGCCTCTCCCCTGCTTTGAGGGAAAGGAGCAAGATTGCCTCAGGTCTGACCTCTGCTTCCTCAGCATAGTTACCTACCACTCAACACTATCACCCACCACTCCCTACAATCTCCCAAAGGAATGTTTATATTTGCGAGTCAGATCTCACATCAACTGTGTATACCTTAACATGCTCCCATCCTCTCTTGCTGGCCTCTTTCATCTTAAGACACAGATATCATGTCATCAAAAGCAGAAATAGGAAAAGTGGGGAGCTTGGAAGTTATGTCTCCTATCTCTGCAAAAATCCACACAATCACTGTAAAAAAATCTTCTGAAAATATGCATTAAGACTGTCAACCTTTGGGACAACTTGGGGTGCCATGCACATCTGTGGGCCAAAGGGAGGGTATGATTTTTTTTTTTTATAATTGTTGAACTCATTGCTCTGTGTGTGTCAATGACAATAAATTGGGAAGTGGCAGCAGTAAAATCAGACACTTGTCTTATTTCCTGTGCATACTCAGTTTGGTTTTTGCCGGCTGCTCTGTTCGCTACTAAAAAGGCTATGTTGGGAACAATTGCAGCACAGATAAGGTTTGCCTATTTCTCCATGCAGCCGTGCCAAGTTTCTCTTCCAGTGGTTTAAAGCCATCTTATCAGTTGCCTACAATTTAGGATTGTTCTGTGATCCTTTTGAATAGGTGTTTTTTTTGTTTTTTTTTTTTTAACCTGCTGACTAAGCTTACTTCCAAGTGTACTTGACTTGGAACTATTGCAGCCACACAACCCTGTTCATTATGATCATGTCTCTCACAGACCACACTTGAGCTGCTTCTTCAGCCTGAGAAATCTTGTAACTGCACTGATAGCTCCACATCTTGGATTTCTAGACAGTTACAGCAAATGATTCCAAACCCAGTGCCAGGAAAGAGCAGAGTATGTTCCTTGGAGGTCTGGGTGCTGTGACCACATGGCTTAAAACAGGGAACTGCACTGGAATTCTTTTGTGCCTGTCTCTGCAAATGCTTTTGGAACTCATCTCCTCCCAGCTGGATTGCCTCTCTCCTGGTTTCCTTTATAGTACCCAAAAATAGAAGGCTAAATGGGAGTGTAGGGTGCAGCTCCCCAAATCTCAGCCATGGTGGTTATTTTACAGGGACAGTGGGAAAAAAGTAGCACTGGGAAAAAAAAATTCTACTGTGACTTTTTATGTACTTGTCACATGACCTTCATAAAAAAAAAAAAAACCCTTCAGGAAAGGAACTAATGAAGAGTCCTTGCTTCTACACATGCTCTTACATAACAAGGCCTCCGCAAGTGTACATTTCCCGCCAAAGAAAGCATGCTAATCCATACATGAAACAGGAAGTTGTGAACCTTAATGAGAGCTTGCTAATTAGACAGGCATAGTGCAGAGTCACTACTGAGTGATCCTCAACCTTCTTGTTCATTGTTACTTCTCATTGGGCTAGGCTCCTAGATAGCTCTATCCAGGTTCTTATCCAGGTGTCTTTAACACATTTCAAAGACCAGGCCTTTACCATTTAAACACTTGAGGCAAAGTGTTTCTCCTAGGCTCTGAAAGTGTTCCTAAGAGAATGTGCATGCTACAGGCTCAGTATCAACAGTTAGCTGGACTGTGCAGAACTGTCCAACAGATTGCTGCAGCATCAATATTCATCCAACTATATTCATTCTTGCTGTCATTTAAAAAAGGAAAGAAGGAAGGGAGGGAAAGAGGGAGAGAGATTGCTTAATGGGTAAAGCATGCTCACCTGCCATGCAAACCTGAAGACCTGAGTCTGGATCCCAAAGACCCATGGAGAGAAGCTGGACAGTGCAATTCAAGTATCTGTAACCTCAGTGCATCCCTATGGGCAGATAAGAGGCTGAGACAAAAAATCTTAGAAGCTCATGAGTCAGCTAGCATGACAAATGATGAAGAGACCTGGTCTTAAGAACAAACTGTAACGCTTACAACTGACATCCAAAGGTGGTCCTCTAACTTCTAAAGACACACTGGGATGAGATAGACACAGATACACAAATACACACATACACAAACATATAGTGGGATACATGGACAGGATAATACACACACACATACATTAAAGAGATATCTTATGTGCCTATTCAGTATGAAATTTCTAAGCTTTGTGTTTCTTGGACTGCAATGGATATTGTTATAGATGGAGGAAGCTGCATTTGCAAAGGCCTTGAAGTATGAAAAGGTAAACACAAAAGCTTGGGTTGTAGCCACTGGCAAGCAAAGGAGTCTTTAAAGAAGGTCACTCAAGCAGAAAAGAACAGAATGTTGTTAGCCCAGGGTAGAAACAGGAGCCTGTGGAGCCCAGCCAGCCAACAGCCCAACCCAGGCAATAACAGGTGCTTTTTCCCATGGAAAAGCCACGCTGAAAGGGCATTGTCACCTAGAGGCCAACATCTGAAGGCAGGATCAAGCCACTGGATGGTCTAGTCTCTCTAGTGTTTATTTGCAGACCCACATGGAGATAGCCAGTCCCCCAATATCTTACAGATTTAACTGAGGCTTTTGTGTATGTAAAAAAAGAAGAGAGATTGGTGATTCCCCTATTTCTATCCTTGCTTTTGGAGACTCACCATGGGATTCTGACATTATTAAGTGTTTGTATCAGTCACCTTTCTTGTTGTAGTGACAAGTATGAAGTCTGAAGGAATAAATTAAAAAACAAAAAAAGGAGTTAAAAACCCACCTAATGCAACTTAAGGAGGAAAAGATGTGTTGGGGCTCACAGTTTGAGGGGATACATTATGTTCATGATGTTGGGGAAGGCACAGAGGCAGGAGCTTGCCCACATGTGGATAGATCAAGACATAGAGAAAAGAGAAGATTGATCATCATCTGGCTTTTTCTTTTCCCACCTTGTATTCAGTCTAAAACCACAGACCATGAGGATAGTCTGTGTGGTCCTGGTTTCCGCCTTCCACCTTTTCTGAAGGTGAGTGCTCTCGGGAGTAAACAACTCCTTATTGGCTGAAGGCGAGGATGGTGGCTTGCTTCCAGAGCCTCGGGACCTATGGGCAATGTCTACATGGCTTACCGGGATTGGAAGCCCAGAGGGTATTTAGCCACGAGCAGACTCCCCCCCCCCCGGGGGTCGTTCGTCATTTGTGAGTGTGTGAGAGAGTGAGTCGTTCGTCATATGTCTGAGAGTGAGAGTAAGAGTGAGTGAGTGAGAGACAAGAGAAGATAATTAAAGGCCCGAATAAACTGCAAAGAGAAGGATCTGGTGTTGCGTGCTCCTTGCGGGACGAGGTGGCGCGCGACAGTCCTGCTCACATTTAGGGGCATCTCCTACCCTCTGTTAATACTCTCTCACAGACACCATAAGGGTGAGCTTCACTAACATCTTAGGTGCTTCTTAAATCTAATCAGGTGGCCGACATACTGCCACAATGCTCTTGTAGGTATGTACCATCATCATACCTAGTCCTCTGGAATCTTAGCCATCCGACTCCTCAGAGAAGAGATGGGATCCCAAGAATGTAGTTGAGAGGAGGACTGTGATAAGTTTGGCAGGGCGTGCACGCTTGGAAGATGGGAGGATTGGCCGCAATCCCAGGCCAGCTTGGACTCTCCGGTAAAACCTGATCTCAAAAAAAAAAAAAAAAAAACCTCCCCAGCATTGCTGTAGGAAGTAAAATGATACCATAAATAAAAACATTCCAAGTAAATGCCTCCTGAACCTCCTCAGAGCCCAGGGCCTGCTGCACTAACTGTGCAGGTGTGCTTAATCCATAAAAGCCATCCACTCAGGGCTGGAAATGCAGCTGCTACCTGCTTAGCAAGTATATACAAGGCCTTTGGTTCAACCCACAGGATAAGAGAGAGAGAGTTGTGGGTTATTCATCAAAGAAGATTACTTGGAGTCAGCTTTAAACCAATAGAAGTCTTTATTAGCTAGCTGATAACTATGCTATGTGATTGGGATCCTAGTGTAGCCCTGAGCCTTTCTCAAGGTAAACTTTTAAGCACAAAAACTCCACTCTGCATTGACATACTGCAATTAGTCAGAAGCGGAACTACAGATGCCAAAAATGAAATGTAGTACATCCACAGACCTTCCCAGAACTATGGAATTTGATGGATTAAGTCTTTGTTTACATGCTGAGTTTGTGGTCTAGATGGTAGTTCCATCTAGGCATTAGTTGTGCTAAGGTCTGGGGGTCTGTTACAAGAGAAAGAGAAAGAAGAAAGAAGAAGGGAGGGAGGGAGGGAGGGAGGGAGGGAGGGAGGCAGGCAAGGACTGAGAAATCAGTTCAGCTGGTAGAGTGCTTGCTTACCACACAAGCATAAGGACCTTAATTAAATCCCCAGAATTAACATTTAAAAATCTAGACACAGTGGCACATATTTGTAATTTCAGTTGTAGTGAGACACAGAGGAGTGAATCTCTAGCACTTGCTGACCACCCAGAGATCCTCTCTTAAAAATTAAGGTAGATGGTACCTGGGGAATCAAGGTGGAAGGGTCCTAAGTTTATGGACCCTTGCCTTCCACACACATAAACCCATACCCACATATAAATATGCACAGGCATGTTACACAAGAAAATATAGCCAAATTATTTTCTCATTTCTAAAGTTTCTACTGTGTAAGTGATGAAAAGTATATAAATTATTTGAAAATCCAAGAAGGAAGGTACTTTCCAAATGAAGTATTGTTTGGGGTTCTGTGGGTTTGTGTGTTTGGTTTTTTTTTTCTTACCCAGGAAGTCTGTTATCTTTTTAAATATTTATTTATTTATTAAGTATATAGTACACAGAAGAGGGTATCAGATGTCATCATAGGTGATTGTGAGCCACCATGTGGTTGCTGGGAATTTAACTCAGGACCTCTGGAAGAACAGCCAGTGCTCTTAACCTCTGACCCATTTCTCCAGCCCCCCTTTTTAAAAAAAATATTTATGGGGCTGGAGGGATGGCTCAGTGGTTAAGAGCACTGACTGTTCTCCTAGAGGACAGGGGTTCGATTCCCAGCACCCACATGGCAGCTAACAACTGTCTGTAGTTCCAGTTCTCAATTCCAGGCAAACACCAAGGCAAATACATAATATATATATATTTATTATCTGTTATCTTAACAATAAGAAAAGAAGTGTCAACAGGGAACCTTCCTGCTGGGCCCTAGGGAGGAAGCCATCTTGGCTCTTCCTAGATTCAGATGATCTTGACATCCCTGAGCTTCTTGCATACAGTCCTTTATCCTGTGGCTCTCTTCCCCCTGCATATACGATCTAAATTCCCCTTCCTTCTAAGGACAACAAATGTAGGGCCTAATCTGGTCTAGTATAACTTCAGCTAATCTGAATATATCTGCAAAGACCTTCTTCCAAATCAGGTCCTATCCAGAGGCACTGAGGGTGGGAACTTGAACTTTTCCACCCACTACAACCCACTTACATTAGAGCAAAACTACAGACACTGTTGGAGAGGAGCACCTAAGCCCATGGGTGGGGGGTACATGGTACGTCTTCATCTGGTCATTATGAAGTTCAGTTATGGCAATGAAAAGCCAGCTTTCAATCCTTACTTCACTAGTGGAGTTAAAGCTGCCCATTAGAAAGCATCATATTATTTAGAGCCATTTGTTTTCTTAATCTTTACCACTTTGTATAGTCTAGCTAGCAATCATCTGTCAGATACATAGCTGGCATAGATTTTCTTCCTAGTCTTGGGCTTGACTCTTTATAGATACTTTTAGTCTGATGAGGTCCCATTTGTTGATTATTGATGTTGATTTCTAAGCAAGAGGGTCCTGTCCCATGTGCCTGTGTGGTGAAGTGTGCTACCTGACTCAGTCTCAGAGTCTCTGGTTTCACATTGAGGTCACTGGTCTATTTGGAGGTGATTCCTGTAAGGGAAGAGATAAGGATCTAATTTCATTCCTCTACATGTGGACATTCAGTTTTCCCAGGACCATTTATTGAAAACATTGTCTTTTTTCTCCAGTGTGCATTTTTGGCATCTTTGTGGAAAATTGTGGCTGTAATTGCATGGACTTGTTATCTGGATCCATTGTAGATGCTTTTGCTTTGGTACATGATACTTTATTACATTGCTCCCTAGTGTAACTTGAGATCAGATGTGGTAGGTAATCTCTCCAGCAGCAGCATTCTCTTTATTCAGGGTTGCTTCAGCTCTCCAGGGTTTCTTGTGCTGCCATATCAATTTAAAAATTATTTTTCTATTTCTATAAAGAACAAATGGGTATTTGGGTTGGATTGCATTGGATCTGTAGATTTTTTTTTTTTGGTAGGATGGTCATTTTCACAGCATTAATTCTACCAGTCCATGAGCATCGTCGTTTTTTTCTATTATCTACTGTCTTCCTTAACTGTTTTTTTCAGAGATTTAAAGTTTTTGTTGTATAGATCTTATACCTCCTTGGTTAGGTTTACTTCAATCTTATTTATTCATAAATCTATTGTAAATGGCATAGTGTCCTTCCCTCCTTTCACATTATACTTGTTATTGTATAGAAAAGCCACTGGTTTGGTTTGGGGGGGGTTGGTTGTTTGGGGTTTTTTTTGAGTTTTGTATCCTGGTACTTTGCTGAAAGTCCTGGGGAATTTCAGGTGGAAATAATTTGGGATCTCCTGTGAATAGTGTCCTATAACCTGAAAACAAGGATAACTTGACATCCTTCTTTCCTGTCTGTATTCTTTTTCTATTTGTGTCTTGCCTTGTTGCTCTAGCTAGGACTCCTGACCCTGAGGTGAGCAGGAGTGGAGGCAGTGGGCAGCCTTATGTTGTCCCTGGTTTTTACGGGATTGCTAACATTCAGGATGATGTGAACAATGAGCCTTTCATATATAGTTTCTATTATGTTAAGGTATATTCTTTCTAGTCTTTGTTTCCCTAGGACTTTTATCATGAAGGAATGTTGAGTTTTGTCACAGGCCTTTTCTGCCTATATCAAAATGATTATATGATTTTTTTTCTCTTTAACCCTATTTAAATAATTTGTCATGTTTATCAATTTGCACAGTTTGAACTTTACCTAAATCTCTGGATAATGCCAATTTGGTTGTGGTAGATGATCTTTTTGATGTGTGTCTATAGTCATTTTGGAAGTATTTTGTTGAGAATTTTTAAATCTATATTTATTAGAAATATTGTTCTATATCTTATTTAAGTTAGAGTTTTCTATTGCTTTGAAGAGACACCATGATCACAGCAACTCTTATAAATGAAACATTTAATTAAGGGGGCTTGCTTACAGTTTCAGAGGCTCAGTCCATTATTATTATGATGGAGAGCATGGTGGAGAGAGAGCAGGCAGACATGGCTGACAGTCCTATATCTTGCAGTCAGCAGAAAGCTGACTAATGGAAGCTTGAGAAAAAAAGATCTCCAGGCTTGTTTCCATAGTGACATATTTCCTCCAACAAGGCCACACCTCCTGATAGTGCCACTCCCTTTGGGGGCCATTTTCTCTCAAACCACCACATTCCCTTCGGGGCCACCAGAAGCTTGTAGCCATATCATAATGCAAAAGTGCATTCGGTCCAACATCAAAAGTCCCCATATTTCCTAACAGGTCTCAGACTTATTTCAAAGTCCAAAGTCTTCCCTGGGACACATGAAAGTCCCTTAACTGTAATCACCTGCAAAAAATAGAATCAAAAAGCAAATCACATACTTCCAACACATAATGGCACTGATATACATTATCATTTCAAAACATAAAAGGGAGCAGAGTGAAAAAATACTGGACTAAAACAAGACCAAAACCCAGCTGGGCAAACTCCAAACTCTACATCTCCATGTCTGATGTCAAAACACTCTTCAGGTCTCCAATTCCATTCAGCTCTATGGACTACAACACTTCTTTCTCTTGGGCTGGATTGACTCCCTATTAGCAGCTCTTCTCAGCAGGTATCCCACAAATCTGAAATCTCTAACATCTCAGGTTCTCCAAGGCAATCTAGTTGAACATCATGCAATGGCCTCTCTAGGCCTCCATTCAGGGACACATGCCTGGCCTCAGTGGCTTTATTCTATAACGCCTTTCTTCTGTTTTCAAAACTAAAACCAGAACCATGTGACTGAAGTTGCCAAGTTCTTCTGCTTGCTGCGGCAGGATATGCCCACCTTGTCCAGCTACCAGCTTTCTGCCTTTTACTGACTAAGTTTGGCTGTCCTGAAATTTGCTCTGTAGATTAGGCTGGCCTCAAACTCAAGAGATCTGCCAGCCTCTACTTTCCCAGTGCTGGGATTAAAGATGTTCCTTCACCACATCTGGCTTTTCTTCTGTTCCTGTTCACAAGTTAGAAATTCCCTGAGGTCACCACTCCCTTTATTCCATTTTTTAATCTCCTTGAGCACAGGATTTAGCCTTATTCCAATTTCTGGTGCCCTTTTTCTCATTAATAATTTTTCTTGTTCAGCTTGCTCATTTCCATTAAATATCTTCATTAAAGTTGCCACTAATAGCCACTTGACAGAGTCTATGTTGGGCTGTTTTCTTCTGCCAACAAAATTAATCCAAAAGTCTTCACTTTGGCCTCAGGCAGACTCTCCAGACAAGGGCAAAAGACAGTCATTTCCTTCTTCAAAATATCTCAAGAATGATTTCTAGACAACATACTAAAATTCTTCTCCTCTGACACTTCTTGACTGCGCCCCAGACAGTTCTAATAACTCTTAGCACCTGTCTTTCATACTCCCACTAGTATAGTCTATTAATCAATGCTTAAAGCAGTCTACTGTTTTTATAACCCAAAGTACCAAAGTCCAAATTCCTCCAAACACATGGTCAACCCTATCACAATAATACTCCAGTCCCTGGTACCAACTTCTAAATTAGTTAGAGCATTGCTGTGAAGAAACACCACGATCACACCAACTCTTATCGATGAAACATTTAGTTGAGGGGACTTGCTTACAGTTTTAGAGGTTCAGTGCATTATTACCATGACAAGAAGCATAATGGCATGAAGGCAGATGTGGCTGAGAGCCCTACATCTTGCAGGCAACAAATTGACTATCACACTGAGGAAAGTGTGAGCAAAAGAGACCTCAGAGCCTGCCCCCACAGTGACATACTTCCTCCAACAAGGCCACACCTTCTAGAAGTGCCACTCCCTTTGGTAGCCATTTTTTTTTCAAATCAACACATGTATCTTTATTGTTGATTTTATCTTGCTTTCTTATTAGAGTAACATTCCAAGGAGTTCAAGATGGTACTGAACTGGAAGCTTCCTCCCTGTTAGTGCTGGGAAAGTCATCAATAGTTTTACCATATGAGTTAGAGTAACAATAGGCCTGGCAAAATATATTCATTGGTGCTATAGTAGTACAAATGTTGTGTGGGTTACCAAAGACTTTCTAACTAGACTTAGGACCTACTTCATAAAAGATAACCTAGGTTTGGAACTGTAAATCTGGCTAAAGTCCTTGGCTGGAGAGGTCATAGGCCCTAGGGTAGAACATACAACTATGCTTTGACTAAATAAACATAGTATCAAAATGCTACTAAATGCTTGTTCTTTCTTGTACTCAGGGATAAGTACATCTGTCACCACATCATAGAAGCTTCCTCATACAGCGAATACAGAGACTCCCAACTAGTCAAGTATAGAAGTAAATGATAAGTGGCTGTGGACTGGACAACCCTAATTGGGACATCTATAACATACACCCTCTCCCAAGTCTTAAGGGACTTCATAAAAGTGGGAGAGAAAGAGAGAGAAAGAGCAAAACAGAAACCACAGCTATGAATGTTGCCTTATGGGCCATTGCACCCTTGAAATCAAGCAGTTATAATTGTCTGCACAAGACCCACCCAAGATCAAGCCAGTCAACAAGTCAGCATAGACAGGGAGGGTCTAATGAGACCCCACCCCTAAGCGATGACTATCGAGTCAGTTTTCTTCAGCAGGATGACCCATGGTAGGTTGCCTATGATCTAGAGGAAACCCCTGCACTTCTGAGCTTATGAACAGCACTGGCTGACTGTGTTAGGAAGAGGAAAAGAAAGAGGAAGGGGAAGAAGGAAGTAGAGATAAGCTTGAAAGGAAGTTGCACAGGGAGTTCCAGGAGGAGTTGGGGCAGGGGGAAGTAGAAAGGGGGTTCAACCAAAATACATTGTATTCAGGTATGAAATTACCAAAGGAGGGAAAAGTCAGCAAGAAGAGTATTTCATACTTGTAATCACAACTCTTGGAAGGTAGAGGCAAGAAGATCAGAAGTTCAAGGTCATCCTTAGTCACACAGCAAGTAAAGAGTCAAACTAGGCTGCTAGAGATCCTATATCAGAAAGAGAAAGAGAGAGGGGGGAGAGAAATGAGGGAGGGAGAAAGGGAGAGGGAGAGAGAGAGAGAGAGAGAGAGAGAGAGAGAGAGAGACAGAGAGACAGAGAGACAGAGAGAGAGAGTGCGCACCAAGGAGTCTAAGGTATTAATTTCAGAAGTTCCAGACCAGCCTTTAAGGTCACCTTGTAAACTGGAGGCCTTGGAGGCCAATGTCAGTTACAAAGTGAGATGTTTCAAAAAAAAAAAAAAAAAAGTCTGAATCTTGTACTCTCCTACTCATTAATCAATAAAAGTATTAGTCTGAACTTGGACTCACACCTCAGGTCCTACCTGTCAAAGTAAAAATAATATCCTTGCAAACCTTTACCTTCTGGCTGCGACTGAGAATTGGCAGATATGAAATGTTACCAGATTTGAGACTTGACCATTGTTAATTTCAACATCATCTGACTTGGAGGGTGGCTATTAAACAATAGATATAATAAATCCATTACCTAGCAATCGGTAATGGTAATTCTAGTGGCTTTAATCCCACAATCTTTCTGATGTTGTCCTGAAGCCTTTTAACTTTGAAGCTACTTAGCAGTGAGTATTGCCATTACTGCCGTGATGGCAAAAACTGAGGGTCAAGAGTTTACTGGGTGCAATGACTCATCTAGGGGACAATAAAGATGAGGTCAGCCCCACACAGAGCCCTTCCTAGGGTCATAGTTCCAGCATCATTGGCATTATCTCTAATGGTTCGCTGCGTTATACACGGATACTCTCTGAAGTCCCAAGGAACTGGTTGATTGTGGTGTGTGGGTACCAGAAAATGCTCCTTTCATATATATGGGTGTATGAAATTTCATACATGGTGTGAAATGTGGAAAAAGGAAATGGTGGTGGTTTTTGTATTTATTATGATCATCTAGTAATCATATGAGCACAATGAAAAAGACAATCCATGTTAATCTGAGAAAATGAAAATCCCATCAGTTTACTTGCCACTCTCATAAAGTGTTCTGTTCCCGATGGCGTTAGGGAATTTGGAATGTGTGTGTGTTTGTCTTGATGAATCATTAAGTGAAGTGCTGCTTTCTCTTCTTCCTGCTTTCTCTTTGTTCAGCGCCACTCTAGACCCCTCCACTGGTCAAGACTCACTCTTGCTAGTCTGCCATCTCAGTTACATCCTCACTGAAAATTCTAACTGTCTTGCTCTGAGCCCCTAGAAGCAAAGCTCCATAAGCAAGAAAGTCTTGGATACTTTTTAAAAGAATCCAATAGTTGTCTGCTATGGCCTGCATGTTTATAATCCTGCAAATGTCTCATGTCAAAACCCTAACCTCCAAAATTACAGCTTTAGGGAAATGATGATGTCAGGAGGGTTCCACTCTTGTGAATGGAATTGTGTTCTTATAAAAGAAGCACCTAGCTTCATCCCACCATGTGAGATAATACGAGGCGGCATCATCTCTGCAGCAGAGAAAGACCTTTCACCCAACCTTGAATTTATCAGCACCCTGAACTTAAGTTTCTAGGTCTCCAGAACAGTGAGCAACAAGCAGCCGTGATCTCCATTCCATGAAAACAGTCAGAGTGAATAAAAATGCTATGTGAGCAGAGAAAAGCTAAAAACCCCCAGAGGTCTATTTCCAGCCAGCCCTACAGAGTGCCTATTGAAATAGATTTTTTTTAAAAGAAAAATTTCTGGATCATTTCACTCAGATCATAGGTCTGAGTAACATTTATAGATATGAGTTTGGATCATCAAGAAATATCCAGCCAACACTGGGTATAGTAAGTGGAACATGAATTCCTACTCCAGTTTCAGAAGCACCCACTAAAGTCACCTATTTGCTGTCAAACAAAAGCTTCACTATTCATTACCTTCTAATGCCTCTCCACCAGTCGCCATTCCTAAGCACTGTTTCCCAAAGTCTCTAACAAGACGGTGGTTCCAACTTAACATGCTCGGTCTATTTTTTTTTTAAGTAAGGATGTTAAAAACATTCACTATAATTTCAATGATATCAGTTCATCAAAGGAAGGTCAGAACTGTCAGAGAAGACTGGCTAAGGCTGAGGACATGGGACAGTCGTCAAGTGCTTGCCATAAAAGCATGAATTTGGATCCCTGTCACTCAAGTTAGACAGCCAAGTGTGGAGAGCACACTTGTAACTGCAGGGCTTGGGGAAGTGAGGTAAGAGGGTCCCTGGACATTACTGACCAGCTAGTCTTGAGGAAATAGTACACTTGAGATTCAGTGAGCTCAGAAAGCAGGTGCAAAGGATCAGAGAAATGGCGCCATAGTTAAGAGCACTTACTCTTCTTCAGGAGGGCCCAGGTTCAATTCCTAGCACCCACATTACAGATCACAACCCTGTATAACTCTGGCTCCAAAGGATCTGATACCCTCTTCTGACTTCCATGGGCTTCTGCATACATGTGCTGTACATACACTCAGGCATAGGCATACATATGTACACAGAAAATAAGCAGATTTAATAAAAATAATAATAAGGAGAAAAGTGAGAAAGGAAAACACTAAAATCCACTTCTGATCTCCACATGTACACACACACACACACACACACACACACACACACACAAAGGGTCAAAGCCAAACACGATGGCTCACACACAACATGCAGAAGGGTAAGGCAGGAGATTTGCCATGAACTCAGGACTAGTGTGGGCTATCCAATGAATTCCAGGTCAGCCTTGACAGTGAGATCCTATCTGAAAAACAGGAACAAAATAAACCTATCAATGAACACTATTATTCTTTAACTAAAGACAGAGGGACTCAGTTCCCCTGCAGGACAACTTAGTGATTTGGGGCAAGTTCCTTAACCTTGCTCTAGCTCTGTTGGCCATATCTGCAGAATAAAGAGTCAACAAAATTTGAGTGGTTTCTAAGGATTAAATGGGGATTAGCAATGAGTCTTTGCTTCAACAAACCTGTAATTTATTGTAGAACTCTTGGTAGTTTGGTTAGTAGAACTGTAATTTACAACTGGAACTCTTCCTGGGCAGGGTATATTGTGCCACAGGTTTTGTGAGACCTCCCTAAGACTGAGTCAAAGTCTCCACATTTTCTTTCAAAGAGAGACATGGGAAGAAAGGGAGCTAGGAGGCACCTCCCAGAGGAGGTGAGGTCTCGGGATGTTAGTGAATATAAAATCGTTAAAGGGGATAAACTAGGCTGTTAGATGAGACAGTGCTGTGTCTAGTGCATTCAGGTTAAAGTCTGGAAGTCTGAACTCTGTCCAGTCACCGTTGGTCAGCCTTTTTATTGACTGAAGAAATGGCTTTCATCAAAGCAGCCATTTCTTTTTGCTATTCTGCCTCCATTTGTAAGGGCAACTCTAGAGAAAAATCTCTTCAGTGCTGACCCTGCCCTGGAGGAGATGTGCTTCCAGTCTGGGAAAGGGGTGGAGGGGTTACAGCAGTTTTTTGATAGATCCTGCACAGAGCTGTTGAAGACATCATAGTGTCAAAATGACAGGGTCCTAGCTGAGTCCCTTGCAGCTATGTTAGATCCTCTGATGAGCATCATGACATTGCCAGAGAACTCAGATACAGCCACAGGGCTGATGGCAAGTCTATATTTATACAAGTTCTCCTGGGTAATGGTAGGAAAGTATACTGAGATTGAGAAGCACACATCAGCCCAACTCTGCAAATAAACCAACCAACAAAAAATAAATACAAACAGTACAGCAGAGATGAAGAACTTCAAAGTCCTCCATGATGGCTTGAATTCCTAGTGCCCACCTTCACAGAATCACATTTATTGCTCATCTGTGGATCAAGAATTTTAGCTGCCCTAACAGACAGAAGGACTCTTCCCTAAAGCTTTATAACTGAACTTCAAAGTCCTCCATGATGGCTTGAATTCCTAGCGCCCACCTTCACAGAATCACATTTATTGCTCATCTGTGGCTCAAGAATTTTAGCTGCCCTAACAGACAGAAGGACTCTTCCCTAAAGCTTTATAACTGCTATATTACATTACTTACAAAATACCCACTGCCCTACCAAGACTTTGATATTTCCAATAACCTGTAACTTCTGGCTTTTGATCATTTGTGCTTTTAGCTCAGAGACCTTAGATGGGTTCCCAAATCACTCAGGTTTAAGCTCAGAGCTCCTTTGTGATGTCCCAATGCCCAGGACCTGCATGCAATCACTGAAAGGGCCATTCAAATTTCTGGTCACCCAGGGTCACCAGATTAACTCGTTACCAAGGACCAGTTCATCACAAGAGCTGTTTCCAGCTCAGGGATTTAATTTCTACCTGTAGCTGCAGCAACTCATTTAGTCTATAAATTCCACAACAGTTCTGCTTCTCACAACCTTTGGTCCTTTGCACTTTGAATCCAGTTTACATACACCAACCGGAAGGCCAGCTCAGGGGTTCTTTCATCACCTAGCTCAGAGGTATTTAAGTCATTAGCTGGGGTGTTGTTGTAAGGGTGTGGACTAAGCCTA
Organism: Sigmodon hispidus; assembly: GCA_004025045.1. Lineage (NCBI taxonomy): Eukaryota > Metazoa > Chordata > Mammalia > Rodentia > Cricetidae > Sigmodon > Sigmodon hispidus. The sequence goes on from PVIH01004186.1 coordinate 32,779, forward strand.
TTTTAGGTTTCATGGAGCTAAGGAGAGTTGCTGAGACTATGAAATCACGGGGGGGGGGGGTTCTAATAAGCAGGGGAGAAAGGTAGTAGAGTTGAAGAGGTACAAGTAGTGAGAGACTGAGCTGAGTGAACGTGCAAGCATCCTTGGGGAGCAGGGTCTTGGTAGCCTGGCTCCCAGAGGTGAGAAATGAGGAGCAGGGCCAACTGCTTTGTAGCTATAACCAAAAGTCACTTTGCATCAGAAAGATAATGTAGGCATCTTGCTCTACATGGGACAAAGGGGCATTGACATTTATCAGATCACTTGGTCAGTGTGCTAGAGTCATTACAGCCAGCACCTCAAGGTTTTCCAAGTCACTTTTTGCCTCAGTGGTTAAACATGGAGAGACTAATGCTGAGCTAGGGAAAGCTGTCAAGGTCACAGAATTAGTTATTAGCAATCACTTGCCAGGCAAAAATGCCTGATCATGGGCAACCTCTCCCCAGTCTGCTGTGGGACCTAGAGACCCACAGGGTGGGAGCAAATTGTGAGCTGCATCAGTCACTATTCCTCAGATGTTTCTGTAAGCCTCTCTAAGTGTTTATAATTTGGACTGAATATCTGGAATCTGAAGTCCAACACTGTGGGCATGTATTTGTATATGCATGCCATTGCATATTCATAACAGTGGATGCAAGTGAACATCAGCATCTGATGTGGGATGTCTTTCTGTTTACTGTGAATACCATTGATTAATAAAGGAACTGTATTGGCCTATGGTAAGGCATCTTAAAAGCAGGTAGAAAATCTGAGCATAGATCAAGGAGAAGGAAGGCAGAGTCAGATGGAGACCCTGTGAGTTGCCACTGAGAAAGCAAGAGGTAAAGAAACACAGGTAAGCCACGAGCCACATGGCAATACACAAATAAATAAAAATGGGTTGAGTTAAGTTGAAAGAGCTAGCAAGTAATGAGCTATGCCAAACAGCCTGTAATTAATATAAGCCTTTGTGTAATTATTTGTGACTAAAGAGCTGAGGGTCTGCAGGTCTGGACCTAGGGGCTAGATGGGCCAGAAACTTCTTACTACAAGAATCCCCTTCAAATAATCTCCACTCTATACTTTGAAACAGAGTTTCTCACAGAACCTGAACATCACTGATTTGTCTAGGTTGACTGGCCAGCAAGTCTCAGGAATCCTATATCCACCTTCCGAGGACTGGCTTCTTTATGTGGGTTCTGGGGACCAAACATGTATCTTGGTATTGGCTCACTTCTGAACTGAGCCATCTCCTCCACCTTCCAGAACTTCCTGAATACTGAGATAATAACACAGTGCTCAACAAATTTTTAGTTGAGTGTGGTAACAAACTTGTCATCTCAGCATTTGGGGGGCAGAAAAAGAAGAACCAGTCAAGGCCAGTCTCATCTACAGAAGTGAGTGTTTAAAGCCAGCCTGAGCTACATGAGGTCCTTTTTTGGTTTTGTTTTTTAAAGTTTTAAATTTGGGGGTCAAAATGGTGACACACACCTAGAATCCCAGTACTTAGGAGGATAAGACAGGAGGATTATAAGTTTGAGGTCATCCTCAACCATTTAGCAAGTTCTGTCTAAAAGAAAAATATAAAAAAGGAAGAAAGCGGATGAGGCAAGCTGAAGTGGGGGCTACAGGGCTTGCTGGTGTAGCTTGTTGGCACATCATGCTTCCTAGCCTTAAGACACAGCACCAAAAAAAAAAAAAAAAAAAAAAAAAAAAAAAAAAAAAAAAAAAAAAAAAAAAAAAAAAAAAAAAAAAAAAAAAAAAAAAAAAAAAAAAAAAAAAAAAAAAAAAAAAAAAAAAAAAAAAAAAAACAACTTTGAGTTAGGAGCATTTTAATTTTAATGGTCAGAGCTCTCCATCAGTAAAATCCATGTAGTATTCCCAAACCCAAGAAATAACCAAATCAGGAATACTTCTTATAGCCAGAGGTTTCTGGCCTGAGGTCTAGACCTGCAGTCTGCAGTTGCTTAGCCCCCAAATAATCATACAATGGCTTATATTAATTACAAGCTGTTAGGCTTATGGCTCAAGATCATTACTTGCTAGCTCTTACAACTTAATCATTTTTATTAATCTATTGTATTGCCATGTGGCTCATGGCTATTCTGTACTTTTACATCTTGCTTCTTGAGTGGCTGGATCACATATCTCCTCTGACTCCACCTTCATTCTCCTTTATCTATGCTCAGGATTTCTGCCTACCTCTTAGCTGCTCTGCTATAGGCCAGATTCCTTAATTATCCAATGATAACTCACAGTGTACAGAAAGACATCCCATATCAACTTCTGGTCCCAAGCATTTTGGATTAGGGATGCTCAACCTACATGCTTGTGAAGGTGGTGGTGTGCACAAGCATTATTGTAGCATCTGAGTCAGTCTAGCTTGAAGTCCCAGTTTCTTTCCTACCTCTTTCCTCTAGAATGTAGTACAGTGGAGTGGACGTGACTCCTCAAACAGGACTATCAAATCCTCTGAATCCAGCAGTGAGTGTGACCATTATTTATTTTATTCTATTTAATGCAGGGTATCTTCGTGTAATCCTGGCAGTCCCAAAGCTTTATGTGTAGACCATGCCGGCTTCAAACTCACAGAGGGCCTCTGTCCTCTGCCCCCCAAGTGTTGAAATTAAAGGTATGAGCTACCACACCCAGCTGAGACCATTATTTCTAAAAAGGGATACTTGCAAATTATGAGGCTAGGGTCTGAAGATCTTCCTGGATTTAGGATGCCTCAGAAGTGTCCTTTCCAGAGAATGAGAGGGAGTGATTTAGCAGAGATCTAGCCAAAGACATGTGACGACAAGCAGAGACTGGTCTCTGCGGCCAACCCTGAGAAGACCTCTAGCCACATCAAGTTGAAAGAGGCAGGCTACAATTTTCACTGAAGCCCTCAGAGACTATGCAGCCATTAGTACATACTTCAGATCTCCCAGATTGTGAGAGAATAAAATCCAACTAGTTTAAGTCATTGAATTTTCAATTATTTGTCATGAGTCATGATGAAATAAATTTAAACTGAAGTAAACAGTCATTTATGTTTTAAGCATGACCTTAAAAAATTTTAACTAATAATAGTAATAGCTATTAACAACTGTAATAATCTGTACAACTTAAACCCACTCAGCTTTGGTTTGAAGTTCCCGTATTTGAACATCTAAGCTCAGAATATTGAGTAATTTGAAGAATACACAGCCTGAAAATAATATCTGTGAGTCAGGGGAGTTTCTTAACTACTTTGTTACCAAGGAAGAGAAATGCCTCCCATGCAGAATAGTTTCTGAGGAGTCAATAACATGCTATGGGGATTAGGATTCTCTATGATAATAGCATTCTAATTGTTTTTTTAAAAAATGTTCAGTAAGCATAAAAGAGGAAGAGAGAAGACACTAAACACGGAGTTTAGATTTCACCCACATTCTGCATTGAAGCCTGTAATCTGGGAGAGAATCCTCAAATTCTATGCTGTAATTTTTGGTATAAACACTTATTTTGATCCATTTCCATCTCTCATGCTAATGGGAAGTTTTCCAAGTAATTTTGAGCTGAAACAGCATTGAAATGGTAAAGAAATCCCTGCTAAACACAGTGCACTATCCTCTGCCCAGCCTCAAATTGAATCACTCTCAGAATGTTCTGTAGTGATCAGCCATCCTATGAATGAGGAAGACATGCCACAGCTTTCACAGCAGTTGGGGTAAAGGATCCTGGACTCATGATCTGGGAATAAGGTGAACACTGTGAGCCCAGTGGTCTAGGTTGAACAGCAAGGAGCCTCAGGACAGAGAACATGAATTTGAGTTTTGACCACATCATTTAACACTGTAACATCAGCAAGGTACATAGTCCAGTGGTCCAACACTTGCTGCTCAGCATTTGCAAAGCCCTGACTGGAGTCCAACCCCAGCATTGCAAAAAAAAAAAAAAATACATTAAGTTTATTTTTTAAGGGGTCAGAGAGATGGCTCAGTGGCTAAGAACACTTGCTACTCTTGTAGAGAATCCAGGTTTGATTCCCAGCTCCCACACTGAGAAGCTCGAAATCAAAGGGTAACTCTAGTTTCAAGGGATCTGATGATCTCTTTTGGCCTCCATAGATGCCTTCATGTAGTATGCTCACAGACAAGAAGGCACACATATATAAACACAAATGCAAAATTTTAACATGTTTTAAATTTTATGATTAGGGCTAGGCATAGTGCTACATATCTATAATCCTGGCACTTGGGAAGAAGAGGTTGGAGGATTGTCACTAATGAAAGGCCAGCACATACAGTGAGTTCCAGTCTAGATTCAAGACCCTATGATCAGAAAAACAAAAGAAAAAATTGTATGTTAGCTGGATGTGCGTCAAATGCTAATAACCACAAAGAAGACAGAAAATCAAAAGTCAAGGCCAACTTCTGCTATAAAAAATTTAAACCTTAAAAAGACTTGGCAAGATAATTATATATTTTAATTGTATGCAATATGATGTTTTTATATATGGCTATATTATAAAATGATAAATCAGATTATTTAACAGGTGTATTATCTCACATTTATTTTTTTGTGGTGAGACCATTGCCTTCCCAATTTTGAAACATAAAACATACACAGTTCATAATATATTTGGAAGGTTGAGACAAGGTCTCTGTAGAGTCAAGGTTGGCCTTGAATTCCTTATTATTCTGCCTTGGCCTCCAAAGTACTGAGATTATAAGTGTGTAGCACCATGCCTGGCTCTAAAGTATGTCTTTGTAATTATTATTTGTATGTGTATATGAAGCATATGTAAGTGGGAATGTGTCTGTATCTTGGATACACATATGTAGGGAAGAGTCAATTGACTCCTTTGGGAGTCAATTCTGGCTCTTGTTTGCCTCTATGGGAGCATCAGACTCCCAGGCAAGTAATGGGTGTGTTCACTTGATTAGTCAGCTCACCCGCTCTGTATCTTTTGAACATCATTTTCTCCTAGCTGAATTTTTGTGTCCTTTGACACAACAACATTCCTACCATTCTATTTCCCGATTCTATAATTAACATTTTGCACTCCCCAGTCAAGTGGTGCCATGAGATGTTTTTATGTGCCTGGCTTATCTAATTTATTATAATGTACTTTGGGTTCACCCACGTTATTGTGAAAGGAGGAACAGTATTCCATTATTCCATATATGCACATTTCCTTTAGCCAGTCATCCGTTGATGGATGCTGGGTTCCTTCTACTCCACGGTTACTGTGAATGAAGATGAGTGCTGATATCACCCCATCACATTGACTTTATACCCTCTGGCTACTGGCTGGTGCTGGCACTGGAACCTCATATGTTTTTAATTTTTAAGGAACCCCACACTGATTCCTATCCAGGCAAGTTACTCAGCCTCTTTGAGTCTTAGCTTCCTCATTTCTAAGATGAGAACAGCAATCTTGCTAGCTGCGGAAACCCACATTGAGGTTGGTTCTCAGTCCTTGCCTCACTGGCTTACTCATATTCTTAGCCACTTTCCCCATTTGCTGTCAAAATAAGCATCCCCTGAGCTGGGTGTAGTAGTACACACATGTGGTCCCAGCACTTGGGAGGCTGATGACTTGGGGAGGGGATTAGGGGGGGATACAGGACAGAACAGAGAGTTTGAGACCAGCCAAGACTACAAGTAAAATGGCCCCAAAAGAGAAGAATTGTCTCCCACCTCCTTGGACTCCTTGGAGCAGCTACTCTCTTTCCAATGTGTGCTTTGGGGCAGAGCATTTAAACCTAGAGATCTTCCTCATCACCTTCCTGCTGAAGACCCCAAATCAAACTTTAGTCTTCTTTGTCTCTCAGATGCTGAAATGTAGCCTTTCTCCTTTGGGGGGCCTGGAGTGGGATATATATATATATATATATATATATATATATATATATATATATATATTGAGGATAGAAAGCAGAGGCTTATCTATAGCAGCTGAGCACTCTACAATGAAGCGACAGCCACAACTCTTTATTTGTTTGTTTGCTTTGTTTTTTAAAAAAATATTTTTATTATACTATGTGCATTGGTGTTTTGCTTGCATGTCTGTGAGGGTGCCATGAAGTTAGAAACAGTTGTTAGCTGCCATGTGGGTGCTGGGAATTGAACACGGGTTCTCTAGAAGAGCAGCTAGTGCTCCTAACTGCCGAGCCATCTCTCCAGCCCCTGTTTGTTTGTTTTTAAGACAGCCTTTTCTATTTAGCCTTGACTCACCTTAAATTCTCTCGGTAGGTCAGGCTGATTTCAAACTGGTGTTCCCTGTCTTCGCTGAGACTGTAGCCATACATTACCATTCTTGACGTAAATGTTGTCTTTTCACTACTATTTTTTAAGAAAACATATTTAACATTACCTTTAAAGATTATTATTTTTATTTGGGGGTTATCTAAGCATCAGTGTATAGAACTTCGTGGGAGAAAGTTAAGTAAATCCTGGGGAAAGCAACAGAACCTGGACAGGAACTCTAGCGACTGATCTACTCTCTTTTCCTCACATGATCTGAATGGGGAAATAGGGAAAGACCATCCTCAGTTCATCTAGAAAAGACACATTTAAGTATCTAGGACAGATTTATAAAGTACTTGCCAGACACCTAACAGTGAGCAACACCCTTTTCTTTAGTTCCTGGCTAAGGCTGTCAGCAACCAGTTCTCTGGGCAAGTAGGTAACCAAACTGTTGTAGATAAAGGCTGTCAGTCACCAAGTTCACAGGAACCTGCTGTGTGCAAACAGCTCTGGCTACTGAGGCTGACCAGCTGAGTGTCAAGCTCAAACCCAATGCCTACCTGTGGCCCCAGTGATGAAAAAGACCTGGAAAGTTACTGCACCAAGGGCAGAAGAGCAGTACTGGTACCAATCCAGAGCCAGTGGCAATCCCATATAGGCTCAAACCTCTTGGAGACAAATTGGCAGAGTCTTTAGACAGAAAGAGACCAACTTCCTGACTCAGGGAAACCAGACCCTCTCTGGAGGGGCTGAGTCTTTAGAGCGATGACTGGAACATTCTTGGGTGGGGCATTTCACTGGAAAGCAAACAGCTTGGCACTTCATCTCCATCCAAAACAAGTCTCCCTTCATGCAGGCCAGCCATGGCAGCCACCTTGGGTCTGACCACACCTGAAGGCTCTTCCCAAGGCACTAGGATTTACAGGAGCCATGTGACCTCACCCTTGTTTTTCTCAATTCCTAGCCTTCCCTAATTCATACCTCATCCTTACACAGGCCTTTATGCTTCCCCTACCTCAGTCGACTGAGGAGTTGCCTTCCTGAGCAGCTTTACTTCAGGCCCTTGCCTAGCGGTGACTCCAGTTTGTACTCTGTGGGGAGATATATGGAGTCAGGGGAGCTAGCAGTGCAGAGAACCAGCTTTAGGATCAGAGACTAAAATGTTATTTCTAGCATTTGTAGTTTCATGGACAAAAAGGGCTACCCACTGAAAAACTCTGGGCACTCTCCTGTGTTTCCATACCCTGGCAGCAAGATGGTAGGATCTAAGGACTGCGTCCTGCTGGACTTCTCCTTCCCCTCATATACAACTATCCAAGAAAGAGACTAATCCTGAATTCAACTCCTATGGAAAAGGGTACAGCCAAAGTCTCCTGGTACCAGACTGTTGGCCTTGCCAACCTCCTTCTACACAGTTGGCACACAGGCTTATAGAACCAAACAACTATACCTAGAATGTTTACTACTCTGGACAAAAGTACTTATCATTTTCTACAGAATGAATGATCTTAGATGGGATTCCAATACTCCGACTTAACTCCATGATGAGTGCAGTTTAAGACCAACCAACCTCAGATAGGAAGAGAACCAAGCACACCTGTGTATACACAAGACTTTGAACACTAAGAAGAAAACAGAATGCAAAACATCTCATTGATTTTGCATATTTATTAGATGTTATAATAGGATCTTGAAATATTTGCTGAAAGAAAATATATTCAATTAATTCCATTATTATTTCAGTGAAGATTTTTTATAATAATCTAATTATATGTTCTAAATATATCTACTTGCTGATTTTTAGAACCAGAGGATATCAATTTATATGATCAAAGGGTTAATCTTCTTTTCTGTGGAAGAAGTCATGACTCTCTGTGCACCCTGGTGTTAGGATGTGAATGTTGCTGAGTGGTGGGATGGGATCTTCTATTTGCAGAGTGTGGAGTGTGCAGCTATAACGGGAAGAGTTGAGCCTTCTTGCATAGAGTATCTCTGAAAACTTACGCATGATAGAGCATGCATATATAATTCCCTAACGTCAGAGGGGAGGGTGCCATGTGTAACATACCTGCTGAGTTGGGCAGGCAGCTCTCCCTCTCATGAGTCCCCCCAACTCATCCCCAAGCTGAGCTAATCAGAGGCCCCTTTGTTCAAATATACACATAGTAGCAAAAGGGACCTGATGATACTATGAGATGGGCATTGTCACTATTTACCCATGACCTGGACCAGAAATATAGGAGATAGTAGGATGGAGTAGGGAAAAAAAGGAAAAGGAGGAAGAAGAACAGGAAGATAAAATCATGACTGGAGATTCAGAGAGTCCTAGCAGTATTTGGCTACCTGGTTCCAGTTCCTTCCCTTCTGAAGGCCACTGTGTTTTTCATTGGGGTTCCATAAGACATGTCTATATCTTCATACTCCATCTCTCTTTACATTAGCCGATATTCTGTAAGTCTGCTTTCTATTTCTATAATGAAATTCTTGAGACTAGGTTGAATTTGAGCCATGGTTCTGGCCCAAGATTGAGGAGCTATGTCTAGTTAAGTAAGGTCTTACTGAGGCAGAGTCGCAAGCTGATCACAGAGCACAACACTGGAAAAAATAAGGAGCACACAAGGATTCAGTGAAGGTTCAAACTGATGATCTTATCCAATAGTAATGACTTCTCAAAGGTGTCATCTATAAACACCAAAGTTAGCCTAAAATTTTTATCTTTTTATTTTCACAATGGGAATTTAATCCTAACATGACTATCAGGACAGACAACCTGTATTCAAACCATAACCATCTATTTAAACTGATTTTTAAAATATATGGTACCAAAAGAGCCAACAAAGACACCTTTATGTAGTTTAGGACAAATGAGCCCAATTGCTATAAAGAATACATTGTAGGTGTCCGGCATGGTGGCACATGCCTTTGAATCCAGCACGTTGGAGGCAGAGGCAGGTAGATCTCTGTGAATTCAAGACCAGCTTGGTTCACAGCAAGTTTCAGGACAGCTAGGGATCCATAGTGAGACCTTGTCTCAAAACCAACTAACAAACCAAACAACAAACAACCAAAAAAGACTACATTGTGGGCTGGGTGTGTGGTAATTCCAACATGTGGAAGGTAGAAGCAAGATCAGATGTTCAAGCAAGGTCATCTCTGGTTACACAGTAAATTCAAAGTCAGCCTGGGCTACAGGAGACCCTGTCTTAAAAAACAAACAAACAAAAAACCCTAGAACCTAAAATGTTCTAATCTCCTTTCTGTTGTGATAAAACCCTCTAAGCAAAAGAAACTTACAGAGAGGAAAAGATTGATTTACTTACACGTCTAGGTCACTCACTGTTCATCACTGAGAGAAGTCAGAACTGGAATGGAAGCAGAAATCACACAGAGGCACTGCTTAGGCTGACTTGCTCTCTGGTTTAGGTAGTTTTCTTACATAGCCCAGGACCACCTGCCCAGGAAACCTGCCATCGGCTGTGGACTGGGCCCTCCTACATGATGACAATCAAGACAATTGCTTACTGGTTATTCTCAGAGTCACCTGAGAAATATCATTGTTAACCTGAGACTTCCTTTGCAGGTGACTAGGCTATGTCAGGTTAACAGTGATAATAAGAATAAAAATCAAACCCCAAACCGAACTGAAGGATCTATTACCTTATGTAGCACTGGGAGATGGTGGCTGTGCAATCCCTGTCAAAGCTGTCCCAGCCAATGATGTGGCACTGGGAGACAGTAGCTGTGCAATCCCTGCAAAGCTGTTCCCACGTTGTTCCAGCTGGTGGCCTTGATGCCTGCAGCTTTGGCAGGATCTGACATCTGTTTCTTCTCCCAAGACCGCTGTACAGAGCAACCTGACACAAACAAAGACAAGGCAAAACGGCCTTTGGAAAGTAATTCCAGTTCAGTGGTAATGTATGGGGGTTTGCTTCTAAGCTATGTTTCTCAGTTTCCTTATCTGTGGAATGGGAGTAATAACTAATCCCCTCCATGAGGACTTGCAAGGATTGCATGTAATCATGCATGCAGCATGCACAACACTTTTCCCGAGGAAAAGAATCCCTGAGTTATAGCATATCGATAACAATAAAATGGGCAGTGAATAGTTTTGTCGTCACCTCTCTCCCTAGCCTCAATAATCCTTTGCTTGCTACCCACGTGTGCTCTCTAGTGCCTTTGTTGAGCTCTGGACTCAAGCCCAGGCTCTGCTTGCTCTCTGACCATGCTATTCATACCCATCCTGTGAGGCTGCAGGGTGGTGGTGCTGTAGGGCATTCACTGCAGGTCCTCTCCACAGAGGTGACTCTCAAGCTCTGCTGTGGGCTTCCCAAAGGGCTTAGCTCAGTGGTTCTCAACCTTCCTAATGCTGCCACCCTTTTATACAGTTCCCCATGCTGTGGTGATCTCCAACCAGAAAATTACTTTGTTGCTACTTCATAAATGTAATTCTTCTACTGTTATGAATCATAATGTAAATATCTGTATTTTCTGATGATTTTAGGCAATCCCTGTAAAAGGGTTGTCGAATGCCCCAGTTTGAGGACCACTGGTTAGCCTTTTATGATCCCTCTCCCCTGTCAGCTGTGGATGCTGCCAACACCTCTAGCCTCTTCTAGATCTCACTACATCTTCTGGTGATTTAGCTATTTTGAAGTTGAATGCAATGGCAGGTGCTTGTAATCCCAGCATTACTTGCTTGGGATGCATAAGCAGGAGTAGCTTGAATTTGGGACCAGCCAGGAGTTAGTTATAAGACTGCCATTTCATAACAAGAACAAAGCCAGTGTGGCAGCTCATACCCAAATCCTGATTGACTGAGAGAGAAGAACTGTCACAGACTCCAGCACAACCTGAACTACACAGCTAGTTTCGGGGTACCCTGAATTTTATCTCACAGAAGGAAAAAATGCAGAGAGAGACACCATATTCATTTTACTTTATCACTTTGTAATTATTTTGCTTTGTTATTGTTAATTTCTTCCTGTACGTAATTAATAAAATGCTTTGACAGGGATGTGGAAGAACCAGTGTACATAAATGTTGGTGTTAAGTGAGGTTACAGGCATTCACAGAGAGCCTTAAAACATTTCCTCTGTGCATAGAGAAGGACTCCTGTTTGCATACAGAATATACAGTCCATGTAGCAGTTTCTTGGATGCCCTGCCTCAAAATCTACTGGCCTTCTTGTAAAATTGAAGGTCCAGAATGAACAGTTTCTAGGGTCTGTGTTATGATTTGTGGTTGAGGACTAAATTCTACATTCCAAGCATATGAAGTTCAAAAACCCAAGTAAAACCACTGATATATTTCTAAGTTGTGAGTATTAGGGTTTGGGTGCCACTTCACTGTAAACCAGTTATAACTCTTCAGGTTATTTATATTTGGTTCCTCTTTGTTTTAATCCCTCAACTTAAACATATACATAGTCTCATTCTCTCAGGATTATTTGGAGGATGCTGTATCCCATGACTTTGATAAGTATACATATTAGTCTCACAGTTTCCTTTTGGAAGTTTTGGATCTCTCTGTGTAAATTATTACTTCATCTGCAAATAAAGAATTAGGTGTTTGTTTATAGCAGGCTCTCTCTGTGCCATCTCCTACCTCAGCCTCCTGAGTGCTGGCATCAAGAATTACTTGATATATATATATATATATATATATATATATATATATATATATATATATATATTTGATATATATATAATAAATGAATACCTTTTATTTCTTTTACATGCCAATTGCATTGACTAGTACTACACTGAGTGTTGAATAGGAATAATTAGAGAGATATCATTTTTCCTCATCTAAAAAGAACTGTGTTTTATCCAGTACTAGCATATACCCAGCACCTTAGAATATGCCTACCATACAACAGACACTCAAAAGATGCTGAAGATGAACTATAAAAAAAGTTAACTGTTCTACAAAGAAAACCAGAAGTGTTGGATTTCATTAGCACTTTTTCCATCTATTTGGTCACAAGCAAAATCATGTAATTATCAGGGAGATAACACATTTGTGGTGATATTTTTGTTCTTTGTTTTTGTGAGACAGGGTTTTCTGTGTCACAGTCCTGGCTGTCCTAGAACTTGCTTTGTAGACCAGGCCGGCCTCAGACTCACAGAGATCCTCCCACCTCTGCCTCCCAAGTGCTGGGACTAGCAGCATGCACCACCACTGCCTGGCTGTTAGGCCTTAAATTTACAGAGACCCAGATGGTTTCTGTCTCCTGAGTTTAATCTCCTTGGGATTAAAGGCATGGGTCACCACTCCCTGACTTCATGGTTTGACTATGAGTGATTCTGTCCTCTGATATTTCAGTCTAATTTTATTAAATATATAATATATCACCACACACATTGAAATCAAGAATAATTTCAAGTGTAAGAAGTTTTCTGGTGGTGTTTAGGAATATAGAAGTGAGCTGTGTGGTGTGCAAGTGGCATTGCATCCCTGCTCATCTAGTGAACTGATGTTGTTCTAACAGGATTGGTAGCTCTAAAGAGAGAAAGCACACCAGATTGAGATGCAATGCCAAGCCAAAGAGCCCTTGTTTGTCTTTCTCTTTCTTAAGAAGAAAGCGTTGGAGACAGGAAAGTCTTCCTATGTGTTAACACAAGACTATAAGCCTGATCAGCATTAATCATGAGATGGAAAAGATAACACTTTGTTACACTGGAGATTATGCATAAAAGCCTCAAGGAAAACTCAATTCAAACACAAATGGGGTATGGGGAAAAAGTAAGAGATAGTTAAAGAATTATTACAGATAAGACCCGCATCAGAGAATGTAATAGTTTGTGCAGAATTAAGCACTAGAAACAGTGAATAATTCGCCTTTTTTTTTTTCTTTCTTTCTTTTTTTTTTTTTGGTCAAATACAAAAGTGAGTTATAAAAGAAATCTTTGTAAAAATCATACTATTGTCAAAGAGCTTAAAAACAGTAAACCTTGGACACATAGCAAAAACGCAAAATGTAAGCATCATTAAATATTTTAAATATCAGGCATTTATATTATGTGGTCAGTAGAATGCAGCAGGCCGAAGGTGAATGAAAAGAAAGACCATAAGAATGAAAAGCAATTGCACATCAATCCCAGGGATACCTCTCTGTCCCATTTTGTTTATTGCATAAACCCTTCTTTATAATTCTTCAGATGAACAAAGCAGCAACTTATCACTAATGTATCTCACCTCTAAAATTCTCAAAGTCATTGTCATTATTGGGGACACCTTTGAACAAGAACTATAGAGTCTACTCCAAACTGACTTTTGTCTTCAGACCACTTTTTAAGGGCAGGAGTGAATTAATAGTCACCAGCACACAAAGCCAACAAGTTGTATAATTAACCTAGCAAGAGTCTCACCAAATATTTTGCTGCTTTGCAATTATAAAAAAAAAAAAAAAATACAAATCCAAAAAGCCAGGCAAGACTTATAACTGAGTTTGATTGAAGTTGCTCTAAATCCATTCTTCTGGAAAGGGGGTGGGGGGAGGCAGAATAAACAAGAGAACACTTGTATGACTTTACCTTGTATCCATACTTCCTTTTTTTTCTTTTGTTTTTAATTTTTTAATGTATAAGACTGGAAGGTTTCCAAAGCCTAAATAAGACAATATGGTGGCTTAGAGAAGCTGTTCTTTTACTCATTCCACCCTAGTCTCTTCCTCACACACATTTAAATAATCCTGGGTTTATTCTCCTAGCATCAATTTGCAAATAAAAACAGGCTCCCATGCATATAAATACTTCCACAGTTACTTGCTCTCTCTCTCTCTCTCTCTCTCTCTCTCTCTCTCTCTCTCTCTCTCTCTCTCTCTCTTCCCTAAGCACTCAAATAGCCTGCCATTTGATGCTTTGGCACCTTGCTTTTTTACTTAACAAATTCTTCTGCAGATCACTCCACATCTGTAGGTAGAAATCATCCCCATTCCCTTTAATAGCACCAAAGTTCAAGGCATCTGTATGGTCCCTTAAATACATTAAAGAGGTGGGAACTGTAACTCATCAGGCTTAATTTGACTACTTCTGGCTTATCTTCTGCAAATTTCAATTTGGGATAATTTACCACTTACCTCCTGCCTCCAACTACCTGGCACATGCTGGGAACACAAAAGCTAATTTTGATCATTCCCTCGGGCTAATTATCAGACTTTGGACTAGAACAACATAAGGATGGCACAACATGTAAAAATTCCAATCAAGAAAGAAGCAAACATTCTCCCTTTTGTCTCTGGCCACCAAGACCTGGACAGTAACCTTCATCAGGAGGCTGATGCTTACATGAACACAGTCTACAGAAATTGCCTCTCCTCCCATTTGAAATCAGCTATGGAGCAACTTGGCACCAGGCCAAGCTGCAGAGCTCTGAAACTTGAATGTATATCTGGTCTCTCTATTTTAGGGGGTATATGACTCATTTAAATATCAGGCATAATTCGCTGGACTAAGGCTTCCATCACAGCAAACTGTTAATTTGGTTGTGCTAAACACAGGATGCAGTATAATTATGATGACAGATGTAGGTGACTTTATAAAGTCTTCATGGCTTCTGCTGTGATCACCATTATCACTGTCATCCCAGCAAACTGATCTCACTGGATCTTCAAGTCAAAGACATCTCAGTCATATAGCCCCAAACCTGAATAATTTTTTTTTAAAAAAAGATTTATTTATTATGTATGCAATGTTCTGCCTGCATATATGGTTGCACATCAGAAGAGGGCACCAGATCTCATTACAGATGATTGTGAGCCACCATGTGGTTGCTGGGAATTGAACTTAGGACCTTTGGTAGAGTAGCCAGTGCTCTTAACCTCTAAGCCATCTCTCCAGACCCCAAACTTGATAGTCTTCCGTATATTTTAGTCTGTCATTTGCAGCAAAGGGATTGAGGGACAGTTTGAACTTACACACTTCAGATGAATTCAGAAAAGAAAGGGAAGTCAAACATACATGTGATGATTATTCTTCTGCATTAAATTTTTATAAAAATTGGTGCTGTGGATGAACATGATGGTAGTCACAGCACTTGGGAGACAAGAGGATCATGAGTATGAGGCCAGTCAAGACCACACAGTAAGACTATACATGAAGAAGGTAGAGACTTAACAATAACCTTATGCAATAAAGTAATGTTACTAGTCGTTTATGAAACTATTTTTCAAATAACTTTTCTGACTCTGAAAGCAATACTGCTTTCAGTGTTTTGTATTTGTTGCTTTTGTGTTGTTGTTATAAAATACCATGACCTCTATAGCTTACAGAAGGAATTGATTGGGACTGAAGTGTTAAGAGGGTCCATCATGGTGGAAACACATGACAGCAGGCAGTCATAGTGGCTGAGCAAGAAGCTGGGAAACCTGATTGTCAAAGCTGAGTCTGAGACAGAAAAGTGGAGAGAGACCATAAATACTCAACTCCTACCCCCAGTGATGTATTTTCTCTAGCAAGGCTCTGCCTCTTGACATTTCACAATCACTCTGAACAGAACTAAGTGCAGGACCAAGAATTCAAGTAACAGACTGTATGGAGGGCATTCTCATTCAAATCTTTCATCTTCTAAAACAGTCTCTCTTCATAAATTTATACTTGCTCATTTTGTTAAAAACAGAGAAATATAGCGAATTCTTGCTCATGTTTATGCCATGCAAATGCAGCTACTGTTAATAATTGAGCATATTCTCTTTCAGGATTTTTTTTTTTCTGTTATATGACCAGTGTAGTGTCAGTAAAACTTGGGATGATGGTGGGCTGAAAGTGATCAGATCTAAGGCTTTATGTCTTTCTAAAGATATATTATCTTATATATATATTATCTTCTAAATCTAACTCATGTAATTCTGGGATATTTCAGTTTCTGCCTAATTTAGAAAACTTCCTATGTATCAGTATTGCTATGGAATGTTATTTTATCTGGGCAAAGATGTCTTACATTTGTTTATGCTGCAGAATATTACCTTAACTTTGTAAAAATGTGCTGCATTTGTTTATGACCCATTTATTTAATGATGTGAGGATGAGTTAAATGTGTTTCTGTTGCATTTGTCCAATTGTGTAAAGATGTGTTGCATTTGTTTCACCTTGCCTGCCTAAGGCACTAATTGGTCCAATAAAGAGTTGAATGGCCAATAACTAGGTAGAAAAAGAATTGGAGAGGCTGACAAGCAGAGAGAATAAATAGTAGAAAAAAATCTAGGAAAGGGAGGAATGAGAGGAGAGAATGAGAGAAAAAGAAAAGCCTGACAGAAAGAAAAGTAAAAAGCCTTAAAGCAAATGGTAGATAAAGAGAAGCAAGTTAAGTTAAAAGAGCTAGCTGTAAATGAGCCTAAGCTGGGCTGAGCATTCAAAATTAAATAAGTCTCCATGTCATGCTTTGGGAGCTAGTTGGTGGCCCCAAAGAAAAAGCCTGGTACACACCATCACTTGCTATTCTTCATCATGTTTATAAGACAGGAGGGACAAGGCTTCACTTTAAATCTGACTATGATTTTATTTATTTCTTCAATATTTACTTTCTTTTTAATTTTGGGGAGAGTTGCACATGAGTGTAGGTGCCTGCAGCGGCCTGAAGAGGGCACTGGAACCCAGGGAGCTGAAGTTGCAGGCAATGGAAAGCCACGGTACTTGGTTGTTGGGAACCAAATTGGGGTCCTCTTCCAGAAAGTAAGCATTTTTAACCACTGAGCCATTTCTCAAGCTTGATTGTGATTCTTTTAGTTTTTTAAAAAAATTAAATGTTGCATTCTCCTTTCAAGTTCCTTTGGTGTTTGTTACTGGAATTCATATTCACTTAAAGTCTTTTTAAAAAGTGTTCTTTGTCTTAATCAAAGATGACACAAAGTCACTCATTGAAAATACAATTAAAAATACTCAGGGATAATGGCCTTTGATTTTCCTCACCATCCCCTTCAGACCATGAGTGTGCATTTGCTGCTGCAGCTGAGATGTGGTAGCCCTGGTCCAGAGACTAGGAAGAGCAAACTGGCCTTCAGGAATATTGATCGAGGGCCTCATCAATTCACATCCCAGACAAAGGTCAGCACACTTAGATCACTTTAATTGAAATGAGATTTGGAAAAGCTAGACTAACAGAATGGGTAAACTACCAGACCATATTTGCTTTAGAACAGAAGTCTTTCTCAGTGAATTCCTTTAAATAACCTATTCCCTTTTTGTGTACAGTTAACTTAATAACTGACTACACAGAAACATGCATTTCAGGAATTGGTCCTGAGGAGAGTCCTGTACACAAAAACTTCCTGTTTTGCTGCAAAATCTCTTTTAAAGGTAGCTGTTTGACATACTTGATGCAATGAACAATTACCAAAGTTTTGTTTTAATTACACATGGTGTAATTTGAGGTTGCATGGAGCTGCAGGTAAATTGGTTTCCTACTTTTTGCCGGCCTCATTCAGAGTGTACAGAACTGAAGGGGACATAAGGCATCAGATGTGGAAATATTTAATACTTTCAATATAGTTGAAAATATCTGTACTAGAAAGTTAAAGTCAAGCTCTCTATTATTTATTTACCTACTTGTGTATTTAATTTGTTTTGTGAGGCAAGGTCTCCCTATATGGTCCTAGAAAGTTTGAAACTAATTAGGCAGTCTAGGTTGGCCTGGTACTTACAGCAATCTTCCTGCCTCTGTCTCAGATTCAAATGTAGTATTAATGTGAACCTTACAGAGATAATATGAAGGAATGGGTTCATTCCTAAGCACAACATAGCTCACTATTTTAAATAATACATCACTTGAATTCATTATGCTTATTTTAAAAGATACATGTGAACATATAGGTAGAACAACTACCTAGTTTAACTGCTACAGAATGAAAACCCAACACCACTTGTTTAGAAATTAATAATTTCAAGAGAGCAAGACCAAGGTCTGAAGAAAGAGATGGCTCAGCAGTTATGAGCACTGGCTGCTCTTCCAGAGGACCCTGGTTCCATCCATTCCTACCACCCACATGGCAGCTCACAAACTTCTGTAATCCAGGAGATTCAATGACCTCTTCTGGCCTCTATGGGCACCCCGCATGCATATGATACACAGACATGCAGGCAAAAACCCATATACATAAAATTATATATGTACATATATACATATATATATGAAAAATTTTAAAGAAGGTAAAAGCCTAGTGCCAAAGCAAGCACAGGCCCTGCTGTGAGCTGGGCTTTTTGTGATTGATTGTATATGTCACATGCCCACCAGGCCAGTCCTGCCCTGCTGTAAATTCCTTTTCTTGTATTGCCTTGGACCCCTTTTTTCATATGCCATGCTGGGATGGCTTTGTCAAACTGTTCAGTTTTAGTTAAGAGTCTCAGCATAGCAATCAGTGAATCATTATTAAGGGCATATTATAACACAGCGGAACAGATTTTTCTTTCTTTTTTCTTTCTAATATAAATGAAAATTCACTGATCGACTTTACATGAATGAAAATAGTTGCACATTGCAAGCAAAAGCTAGAGGCCAGTATGGAACATCCTAGAATCCTAACCCGGGAGCCTAATGGGCAGCCAGTGAGTCCCTGCCACCTGGTGTATATTTTCCAAGGGCCACAGATTTGCGTCGTCCCTGGAAACCCGCAGGGAGATGCTTATTCTGGGAAACCTTCCTTCTGTCCTTACGAGGTAGCGGCATCCCCAGGTAAAACAGCTCCCTACACCTCCTTGCTAGTCTTGAGGCCGCCGGGACACCGGGGGGGAGGGGGGGGCCTTCCCAGCCCCGTTGTCCCGTCCCCGGAGCTCTGCGCTCAGTTCCCAACTCTGAAGACTGCGCTCACGCTGCCTTCCCGGGCCCTCCATGGACAGCGTGGAGCCATCAGTGCCGGGTCACCCAGTCCGTGCAGCCCTGTGAGCCTCCACGCTCCGTGCGCACAGCCGAGGGAGGCAGAGCAGGGATCCCACGCGGGCAGGGACTCTAGCGGCCTGTGCGAGCGCAGCGCCCCCGGTGGCCGGGCCGCACGCAGCGGAGAGGGGAGGCGGCGCCGGGCCGGCCCCCTCCCGGGTCGCCAGCGGTGTCGCGCCTCCGCCCGCCCCTGATTTCCTCCGCTCGGCGGCGGCGGCGGCGGCAGCGGAGGCGCCTCGTGCGCGCAGTTATTTATTTATTTCCGGGCCCAGAGCGCTTATAATGGAGCCGCTGTCAGCAGAAGCTTCTGCTGCTGCTGCCGCCGCCGCCGCCGTCCCTGTCCCTCCTCTCTTTCTCCCCGGCAGATCTTTGTTGTGTGGGAGGGCAGCGGGGATGGACTTGAGCTTGCGGCTTTCCTGCTAGAGCAGCCGCGCTTGGAGAGGGCGCCGTCGCCGCCAGCAGCCGCCGCCCCAGGCCCCGCCGGCCGCGGCCTCCGTCCCAGCGCCGCGCTCAGCGCGCCTCCCAGCACAGTGCCCTCGCGGCTGCAGATGAGTGTGGGGTCAGCCCACGGCGGGGACTATGGTGAAATTCCCGGCGCTCACGCACTACTGGCCCCTGATCCGGTTCCTGGTGCCTCTCGGCATCACCAACATAGCCATCGACTTCGGGGAGCAGGTAAGCCCGGCCGCGCCCGGTGCGTCCCGCTCGCCCCGGCCTCGGCCTTGAACGCCCGGTGCTGTGGGATGCTGTGGGAGGAGAGGAGTCACCTGCTCGGAGCCCCCTTCACCCTAGAACATTTGACATGGCTTTGCAGCTTGCTGAGGGTGACTTTTGCAGCACCCCATTTCCTACCTCTGCAAATATTGGAGACTTTTCAGCTCTCTCTGGAAAATAGCAAGCGACGGGATGATGGGGGAACATCACCTATAGAAGGGGGTTTCATGCTCGGGATGAGTATTATGTAATTTGTGATTATGTAAACCTCGGGCCCAGAACTCCATGTAGTTTTCGGGAGCGATGGGTGCTGGCTTTTTACTGGCACTCGGTTGGTGGGGATAGTGATGGTGGGAGAATTTGCCTTACAGTGTCTCCAAGTTGATTTCCCACGTACTTCCAATTTTTACATCTTCGCTTGTAGCCTAGAATAAGGTTTAAGGTTGTCCTGAAGGTGCCTTCCTTAGCGGACCACTATCTCTACTTTAGAATTTCTGTTTCCTTCCTTCTTTTCTTTTTTTTCTATCACCCGCTTGGACCAGTAAAGAACAGGAGCACCTTTCTGGTGCTGTCTTCTTGCCCTTGTTTCTTTTTCATATTATCTCCATGTGGCGTCATTGCCAATCTGGTGCTGCAGGCTCTTCATGGGCTGAGGCACTGATACCCCACACTTTGCTTATGGGAACTGTTTTCTTTTTTCTTTTTTTTTTTTTTTCCAGGGTGTCCAGGCAGATGCAGTATTATTACATCCTATAGCCCCGGGAGAGGATTTGGGGGTCGGAGCTGCATATTTTTTTAAAAAAAGTCTAAGACTTACTTTTGCAAATGGGGTTTCCCCCCACCTGCTTCTGAGCAGTGGGTAACTGCTCTTTTGTTCATTATGGGGATCTGTGTGCTTGGGAATGGAGGCAGGAATGAGAAGTTCTAGACAGTTACTGGGTAAGCAGGTGTGGGGAATTCATATGCGAAGGTGAAGAGGTGATGTAGAGACACAAGAGAAACGAAGTATCTGCTTCACAAACCTTTGGAGTAAGAAATGCATGATATCAAACCATCTCATCAGCTTTTAGGTCTCTAGTCCAAGACTAGGGAAAGAGTTTCTAATGTTTCCTGGGTAGATTTTGTTTATAATTATAGAGTGGAAATTTAGATTCCACTGAAAAGTTTGGACACTACACGTAGAGGAATCACAAGGGTCTCAGAGCATGTGTGTTGTAGAGTGCCAGTAGGAGACCTGTAAATCCACTTTAGCTTCCTGATTCTGTGAACGAACATTATGGATTTCTCTGTCATTTTATAGCTTGTTGGCTAGGCATTACAGTGGAGTATCCTACCAATTACAAAGCTGTTATCAGCTGGGCCTGGAGGAACAGGCCTTTAATCCCAACTCTAGGGAAGCAGAGGCAGGTGGATGTCTGTGAGTTCAAGGCCTGCCTGGTCTACAAAGGGAGTTCCAGGACAGGTTCCAAAGCCACACAGAGAAACCCTGTTTTAAAAAACAAAACAAAAACAAATTGACAGTTTTGAGAAGTTGGGGTGGGGTTCTCCGCTGAACAAGAAACTATGTAGGAGAAAATTACTGTGTGTTTTTTTTTTGTTTGTTTGTTTTTTGTTTTAAAACATATACATGAGTATTATAACAAAGAATGAGAATATATCTATTTTTATAGAAACTACTTTTGATAATTATAGATATAAAATTTTCCTTTTAGCCTCATTGTAGCTGCTTGATGGTCTAAAGCATTAATCACTTCCATTCATTGATTATCAAGTACATGCTTAAAATACAATATATTTATGCATATTGTATTTGAGGGCTGAATGAGAGGCTTGGGCATGGTAAATCTCATGCCCAAGAATTATTACCTAGATAGTAAATGGTAGATCTGAATTTCAGGTCTACACCCACCTTGGCCTTGTTGGTTCTAATGGTCACCCGCCCTCCTCCACTCCAGGCTACAGTGATAATTTCCCAGGTGTTTTAGAAGTTCAGAAATAAGTTCCAACTTTGGAGATCTCATCCAAGGCCTAAATTTAATCTTAGTGGCCATATTTTTGAATCTTTAAAATTTTATTCATTCATCCATTTATTGATTTAATGAGAAACACACACACACACACAGAGAGAGAGAGAAAGAGAGAGAGAGAGAGAGAGAGAGAGAGAGAGAGAGAGTTCACAAACTACCCTGTGAAAGTGTGAGAACAGCTTGTGGAAGGCTAGGCTTACTCTGTCATCATGTGGGTCCCAGGGATTGAACTCAGGTCATCAGGCCTGGCTGGCACAAGCACCTTTACCAGTTGAAACATCTGGCTAGCTTCCATATTTTGAACTTGATAGTCTCAATAGATAAAGGAAAATTATGAAAGAGTGCTCCCAGGAAAGGGAAGTTGTAACCCAGAAATTCATGTTAGAAGAGATGATCATTCAGATAATTGGGTGGAAACAATATTTAATTCTAGTAAGGTTGGCTCAGTCTTTGGAGGTGAAAGATTAAGAAACAGCCAATACCTCACAATAATGCTATTGAAATCAGCCAGCACTGTAGAAGAGTGTCCATTGCTAAGAAAAGAAGCAAAATGCTAGGGTGTATCTTATTTTAGAATTTTATTTATTAGTAGGGGTGTGTGCATGCATGTGTGTGTGTGTTAAAGTATACAAAGTATACTATGGCACAGTGTGGAGGTCAAAGCTTTGCAAAATTATTTTTCTCCTATCTTTGGGTGGGTTCCTGTTTCCAGATTTATGAGGCAGGAGCATCACTCACTGAGCTGTTTTGCTCATCCTAGGGTATATTTTAAACAGCATATTTCTTTTATGTTACCTGGATGTCTGTTTGATCTCCAGGCACAGAGTTCCTGATTTTCATGAAGCCAGGTTTACCAAGTGTCTTAGTCAGGGTTTCTATTCCTGTGATGAAACACCATGACCAAAAAGAAGTTGAGGAAGAAAGGGTTTATTTGTCGATTACATCCACATCATAGTCTATCATTAAAGGATGTTCACGCAAGAACTCAAAATGGGCAGGAACATGGAGGCAGGAGCTGATGCAGAGCCATGAAGAGTGCTCATGGCATGCTCAGGCTGCTGCTGTCTTATAGAACCCAGGACCACCAGTACAGGGGTGGCTCCACCCACAATGGTCTGGCCCCTCCTACATCAATCACTAAGAAAATGCCCAACAGTCTTGTCTACAGTTAGATCTTATGGAGGCATTTTCTCAAATTGAGGGTCCCTCCTCTCAGGTGACTATAGCTGGTGTTAAGTTGACATAAAAACCATCTGTTTGACATAAAAACACATCAAGTTACATAGAATAAATAATTGTTCTAAAAGGTACTTAGCAGCACTTAAAATGTTAATGGAAACTTGAATAAAGAACATTGTAGTTGTTCCCAGGTTGAAATTTATTCTACTCAGTGCCAGATTATCCTCATTCTGACACTAGGTAGAGACCCTTCCCCACCAAGGACAGAAGTTTGCTATGTAATCCAGACTAGACTTGAACTCTTGATTCTCACACCTCAGCCTCCTAAGTTCTGAGACTAGAGGTTTGTGCTTAGTAGCCAAGATATTTCAAACAGCTTTAAAGGAGTCATTGAGTTTGGTAGAGTTCATTCAATGTGATCATCTCACATTATGAGCCACCCGAGGTAGGTGCTAGGAACCGTCTTCCAGTCCTCTGGAAGAGCAGGATGCATTCTATACTGCTGGAGGACCTCTGGAAGAGCAGGATGCATTTTATACTGCTGGAGGACCTCTGGAAGAGCAGGATGCATTTTATACTGCTGGAGGACCTCTGGAAGAGCAGGATGCATTCTGTACTGCCAATTCATGTCCTCAGCCCCAGCCTAGCCTTTCTTAAGAAAGTTCTTAAGAAATCCTAGAGTTAGACATCGAAGTTAAGGGTGTCTTGAATTATCAGTGTCATAGATGGAGAAGAGGAGAATGAAAGAGCCAGGGGAACAGTAAGTAAGTGTCCTTGCCTTGTAAAATACATCTTCTCTCCTCTGCAAAACAAAGTTTCCATAGACCAAGAGGTAGGTATAGGGACAGAATGGGATTAGTGTGGGGCAGAAGACTCACTTGGAAAGGATTCTTCCTTCATTCAGGGTCACATAGCTATTTGGGGACCTCCTCAGAGGATTTCCTTATGTCATGATCAGAGCGCCTGTACCTGTGGGCACACCACCAAAGTGCTGAAAAAAACGGAAGTGTCAGTTGCAAGCTAAATTTCTAAATGGTAGTAGGAAAGACATTTTACCCCTTCAATCTATTCTGCATTGGTGGATAAATTTCAATATAATTATTTTTCTAATCATAAAAGTAATATATGCCTGGGTGCCTATAGAGCATGACTAGAATTCTAGCATTCAAGAAGCCCAGGCCACATAATTAGAACCCATCTCAATTCATAAAAAGTAAAATATGCCAGTTGGTAAAATTTGGTAAGATATGAAAAGCAGGGGCTGGGAGGAAGGTATATTTTTAATACAACTATGGAAAGAAAACTAATTATTTTGACATCTCTTTCCAACTAATTTTTTGAACCTATGTGTGTGTGTGTGTGTGTGTGTGTGTGAGTGAGAGTGAGAGAGAGAGAGAGAGAGAGAGAGAGAGAGAGAGAGAGAGAGAGAGAAGATTCTGAGTGTCATATGTATATGTTTCTATAATGTTTCATAGGATACAGAAACATTTCCCCCAGATAATTTTAAAGTATTTATGAGTCTTGGGATATACCTTAGGGATAGACTGCTTGTATAGAATTCTCAAAGGTCCTGGCTTCAATTTTCAATATTATCACCCCTACCCCCACCCAAAACAAAAAAACAAAAAACAAAAAACCAGAAGCCCTGTGAGTGCTTAAGTATGGCTTTAAAGGGCAGTGTAATAATTTCATTTGACTTAGAAACATATTTTAAATCTCTTTGCTGTGTGTTACCCTGTTGTTTAAACAGTGAGATTTCTTGTTTGTTCCTTGGACACCTCACATTAACAACTGCATACTGTGCTTTGTCTAAGGCCCTGGGCTCTATGCCTGGCATGCTTCTGTGCCTTTTTCAGTTTGTTGTTCTTACATAGAAAACGAGGACATGCTTTTCTTACAGTCCATATTTAGTCAAGGACAATGTGACCTCCCTAGTGCTCTGTGTCACTTCTCTCCTGCGCTTCCAATTCTCTTCAGAAGTGCATCTGCATTTAGATACTTCTCTTTAGGTGTCTCTGGAAAGTGGGTTGTTTGGAGAGCCACAAAGGTATAATCCTGTGCTTGGTTTCTTTCTTTCTTTATTGAGGAGACTTGATGGGCAGCTTAAAGGTACTTTGTCAGTTTGCTTCTTTCCAAGCCTGTCCTCTATACATTCAGATCATATCTACGACTCTTGAGATCGAGTTTTTAAGTGTAATTTCTGTGGTACAGTGTCATTTATAATATGGGACTATGGGGCTTACTCAGCTGGATATTAATGGTAAGTAATTTACTTTTCATTTCTTTCTACTCTTCCTTGTTTGGCTTGGTGTGATGGAGGTGGCCATTGTGTAGAGAAAGGGAAGGGATCCTGGATGGATATGTAACTCCTTCTTTGTCTTATTAAGCTGGAGACAACAAGCCCTGTAAAATTCCCAGTATACCATGCCAGAGAGACCTGGGAATGTCTTCATGTTTTAAAATATATATATATATATATATATATATATATATATATATATATATATATATATATATCAGGTGTTCTCATGAGTCCTCTGGCTCTGTTAGTCACCCTGGAGATTAAATAAGGTCTTACTTTCTTCAGTGTTATCTGGATACAAGAGACCTACAGCAGTGAATTTTCTTAACAATTGAAGCTTGTCCTTTTAAGAACAAAATCTTTTCTTTTTTTAAATATAAAATTAATCTCATTAAACAATATCTGTCCATACTCTCTATTTGTCTACCTTATGAAATATAGTTTTCAAAACATAGCACAACATTTTTGGCATCCTATGTATATTTGTCATGTGCTAGGCAATCAAGGTTAGCCAAGACAGTGATGTTCAACATATTCTACAATGTCAAACAAACCAATAGGAATTGACTTTGCCCAGTCCTGAGCCATGTGTGGGCATTACTCCTATGAGCTAAGGAGACCCTTGGACATGTGATAGAGCTTTAATTTTTCTTTTTAAAAAATTATTTTGGGTCACTTATCTGCTTTCATTGTTTCTCACCAGAAGTTGGTAACTGACATTATGCAGTGTGCCTTCCCAACCTCTTTAATATCAGTCACAAAGTACAATTAAAATAACCAGCTTTTGCTGGTTGAATTTGCTTTTAAATTTTCTTCCTTGGTTCTGGTCTGTGTCCAGGAAACCAAAATTCATTAGACTGCTGGGCAAAATAAAAAATAAATAAGGTTGGTGGCTTCTAGTGACATGCTTTCTTTTGTTCATTTTGATTCTCTTCTGGAGAGCTCCAGAGTCATTGTCATTGATGTAATCTTTCTTTTAGAATTTCGAACAAGGTATTTTAATTATATTTATCTCTCCCTTCATGCCTTCTAGATACATCACTCCATCCCTACACACCCAACTTTGTGTCTTCTTTTTTCTCTTAAGTATTTAAGCCCACAAAGTGCAGTTTGTGCCATTTATATACTCTTGGATGTATGGCATTCCACTGAAGAGTGGTCAAAGCACCATGGGTCACGTTCTTAGAGAAACTGACTCTCTTTTCCCAGCATCTATCTACTGTCAGTATCTCCGCTCTTCATGTTGGAATTGTGTCTGGCCTGAACTTACACAGGTCTTGGGTATACATTTAACTGCACTGATTTCTTATGTTCAGTTGCCCTGCTGTTTCCTTGTAGTCAGCCATTGCCTCAAACTCTTACACTCTGTCTCTTCTTTCTGAGCCCTGGGAGAAGGAGTGTAATTTAGATGTCCTCTTTACAGCTGAGCACTCCATAGATTCTTATCTTCTGCACCCTGATAAGCTTTGGGCCTTTGAGTTAATCACCATCAGCTTTTCTGATTATGGTTGAAAGATGCATTAATCTACAGGTATAACAGTAAGTCATTAAGAGTCAGTTTAATATCTATGTAATATTATAGTAATAGATTCTTCCCCAGGATCTATGACTTATCTAGACATAGGTTCTTGACCTGATAATAGTGCCAAGTATGGGTTTCATTTGTCAATCAGTAAGTGGTTGGTTACTCATATGACATTCATGCCACTATTGCACCAGAGGGTGGCAGGCATATCTTGCCAAGTTGGTCATTGATGGTTCACGAACTGGGTAAGATTAGCACGTTGTTTTCTCCCTCAGTGGCGTGAATAGCCCCTTCCCATACTGTGAATGCTAGCCAGGGGGAATGGAGTTTCCTGGCGAGTACCAGCTTGATTTCTCCATGTTCAATGACTCATGCATGTGGCATCTTAAGCAATGGGGTCTTATTGTCATGTTAGGGAGGATAACAAGAGCACTGGCAATAGTCTGTCATGTTTGAGAGTCTGTGAGACCTCACTGACCAACAATTCCAGAGGAGGTAACCATTTCTAACACTAGGCTTTTTATTTATCATTCTGTAGTGTCTAAAGGGAGTATTGTTGTCCCATTATTAGGATAACTCCATTTAAACTCCACATATGTGTATATATTAGGAAACCAGCAGTAGACTTTTTTGAAATGTCTTCAATGTTAGTTATCCCTCCCCCTATTCCATCATCTACTCTGCCCTTTTATCTGCCTCCCGATTAAACCCTCTTAATCCTTTATGCACTGTGCTCTGTCTTCCCTTCTTGAAATCTCCCATATGAATGCTTAGTTATTTTCTGAACTTTTTGGGTATTTTAAATTCAATACATATATCTGAAGATTCTGAGAAAAAGTCCAAAGCGAAAGGTAGTAAAACCAACAGTTAATAAATAGAACCAGGAAGCTAAAATAATTGCATAGAGCAAAGGACATCATGGTTCAAGTAATACGACAGCCTCTACTATGGGAAAAATATCCTTACTAGCCATCCATCTGATAGGTGGTTAGTATCTAGAACATACAAATAACTTCAAACATTGAGCATCAAGAAAGCAAGCAACACAATTTTAAAATAAGGTATGAAACTGAATAGAGAGTTCTTAACACAAAATACAAATGGCTGGTAAACTTTAAAAACTATTCAACATCCCTCACTATCAGGGAAATGTGATTAAAACTACTTTGAGATTTCATCTTATCCCAATCAGAATGGATCTATAAAACAAATGATCACAAAGGCTGGCATGGATGTGGGGAAAGAAGAATTCTTACTGCTGTTGGGAGTGCAAACTAGTTCAGCTACTATGGAAATCAATGTGGAGGTTCCTCAAATGCTAGAAGTCATCTATCACATGATCCAGCTAGATCCCTCTTTGACCATATACTCTAGTGATAACTGCACATGCATATTCATTTCTCTTCCAATCACAATGGCCATTTAATAGAAATAGCCTATATGTCCATCAACTGATGAATAGTAAAAATGTAGTACACTTACAAAATGTAGTACTATTCAGCTGTTAAGGAAACGGTTATTAAGTTTGCAGGTAAGTTGGATGGATCTGGAAGCAGTCATTATGAAGATGACTCAGAAAGAAGCATTGCATGTTTTCTCTCATTTGAAGATGTTAGCCTTGGATATTCATTGAAATGATCTTACAAGATAATAAATCATTTTTCATTTGATATACTCCTAACCTTCAAATTGTTTAGGTCCTGTTTAAGAAAAATGCAAGAGGTGCTGCTAGATAGCTGATCTGGTAATGGTGCTTGCCACCAGGTCTGATAATCTGAGTTTGATCTGCTGAACCTATATGATGGAAGGAGAGAACCAACTCCTGCAAGCTGTACACACACACACACACACACACACACACACACACACACACACACACCAATAAAAATGTCAGAGAATACGTAGAAAACATCTTTCAGTCAGCGTACTGCTGTCAGATTGGCCAGCACAGTTTACTCCAGCCCATGCTTCATAGGCAGCTAGGGTAATTGTAGCCAAGCATTAATCTGGTGCTGGCAAAGCAACAGCAAGATGTCTGTATATAGCTCTCATCGAGATGAGGCAGCAGCCCCTTGCCCCTTTTCTACAGATGTTCGTATCATCACAGCATTGGTCTCCAGAGGTAAAGACAATTGCCCAGATGAGCAGACTTCAGGACAAACCTTGCAAACCTAGGGTTTGGTCTGATTTGTTTTTGCTATTCCCAAGGTTCCGGGATCATTCTGTCCCTAGTACAACAACCAAGATGTTGTGAGAACAGATGAATTTTAAAAGACAGTGGCAACATTTAAAGTTATCTCAATCCAGAAACACAGTTTCTGCTTTATCACGAGATTGTGGTTGCTTTTTCATTCCAAAAGTGATTTTGAAATCCATCCTGAGAAGAAAAATAACCATTTGTTAGAGCAAAGGGGTTATTTATTCTGAGATAAGAATTTACATTAGCAGCCTTTGTATTTAGACCAGGAACTGGTACAGGGTCCTTGGAGGTGAGTTGACCATTCTTCCCCTAAGAGGAGCTGTGTATCTTATGTAACTTAGGTCTTAGCAGCCTTTTCTGGTTTTTAGATTTTGATTTGTGGGGTTTTCATTACTTTTTGTTTTGAGACAGGATTTCTGCCATGCTGTCCTGGAACCCTCATGCTCTCTGCCTCAGCCTCTTTGATCACAGGCATGTACCAACCACACTCAGCTCTCAGTTTTAATTTTTAAAATATTTTTATGGCATTAGGTTGGTGAGATTTTTCAATGGTTGTGACATCTTGGGTCCTGTTTAGTAAGAACTGTTCAGGTTCTGTTCAGTAGTCTACTCACTGGCATGGACTGATTTCACTGTCCTATGGTTGACAGAGGGTTACTCCTTATCACAGAGCACATGCTCTGTGCACACCTAGTCCTTGGCTACCACCATCCGCTGGCTGACCTTGGAGACCTAAGGAGGTGTCTGGGGGTGGGTGATGTAAGAGTGAAAATCCTCTTGGATTTTCTAAGTTGGAAGTTCTAAAGGCAGCTAGAAAAACAAAACTGGGACACTTCAGGATGCTAAGTTGGAATTAGAACTAGAAAACAGGAGGTCTGGTGGTAGAAAGTTTCCCTAGAAGCAAGAGGAGACAAGCACAGGATGGTGGAGTTCAGCATTGTGATTATAGTGTTGAGAGTGTGAGGAATGTCATTGCTTATTTTAAGGGACCCAAAGAAGAGTATTTTTGTCCTGAGGCTTTAGGTTCTGGGATCCATGGGAGCCATTCATTCCCTGGGAGAGCTTACATTAATGTGTCTTCAACTCAAATGATAATATATCTGTAGTGGCAAGCTCTCCCGTGTCGCCTGACTTCTTTTCCAAATTAGAACAGTGAGCCAGAGAAACATGTGAGGACCTGGCTGTCATTTTCTGGTTTGCCTTTTGGCTTAGGTGCAGCTGTTTTGTGTTTCCAAGACTCTTCAAGATATGAAGTCTGCTGTTTGGTGTAAACAAGGTCTTGAGTCAAGCAGTGTGGAGGAGGATTTACATAGCAAATTGGAAAAGAGAAGTTCTGGCTTAGGAGTGGTTCAAATAGTTTAACAGGAAACTTACAATGGCTAAGTGTGGTCTAAGTGTTTATGGAGACACACTGCAGAGTCGAGTCCTGGAACCATGGTTAACAGGAAACATGGTTTTTAGCCATGTTCAATGCCACAGTAATAGCCTGTTGATAAGGGCCAAGGCATTGTTCCTTTCACTTTAGACTTCTCTTCACATTGCTTCAGGTCCGTCCAGAGACCTTGTTCTTGATGGCCTCCCACTCAGCATTGCAACACCTGGAATATCTGTCCGTGAGCTGACTTGCAACCAGGCAGACCTCATTTCTGCTGCTAGGCGGAGGAGTGCCATGCTCCACACCACCAATCAGCCCTGACTGGTGTGGTGACAGTGAGGGTAGTTAGCTCACAGTGTATTTAACAAATGTTCCCAGGCAAAGTGACACTGACACCGTGAAGAGAAAGGAGCCTAAGCTGAAATTTAAGGATGCTGGAGACCCACTGACAGTCCCCAAGATGAAGGCAGCAGTGAGCATCAGTGACTGAACTGCAGAATCCACTTTGTTTTGCAGAAATTCTTACTCTGTGTCTTCTTTCAGAGGGGCAGGAGAGAATGTTTTTTTTTCTCTTTTAAGAAGTGGCATGTAATTTACACACACACACACACACACACACACACACACACACACACACGAAGTTTACAGCTCTTATGCATATAGCTGCGTGAAGTTTGCAAAGGGCAAAGGCATGCTTGTGCATAATCTACACCCATCAGGGTCCAGAGCCATCCTATCAGGCACCAGGGCAGAGGGTTTCCTGGTGCCCTGGTGACTGCTTGCACCAGAGGCAGCTGCTCTTCTGATTTCTGTATTGGTTTTTGTAACTGCTCATACAAATGACATGTGCATTCAGTCCCTCGATGACTAAGTTCAGAGCCACTTGTTTATAAAAGTATTTGTCATTATTTCAAAATATAGCTTAAGTTTGAAGTGTATTTTAAAAATGAACATCCAATAGGATATACATATGTTTGTGTGTGTGTGTGTGTATGTATATATATATATATATACCATAATAGACCATGTATTCAGGATTAACAATAAAGGAAATTATAATGTGTGTTACATTATGTTAGATAAATATGCCAAACACAAAAATGATGGTATGATTCCACTAATAAGAGATAACTACTTTAGCCACAGTTATAGGGATAAAGTGTACACTCCTGGCCAGAGGAGGTGAGATTAGAACTGTTTGGTGGGTATAATGTAGAATTTCAATATGAAATATTTAAAAAAACTTCTAGAAATTGATCCCAGTGGTGGTTGTACAATGAATCTATTCAATATCACTGATATATATATATGCTTTAAAACCCTTCTAAGCATAAATGTTAATTTTTTTCTCAATTAAAAAATTGAAATAAGCATCATAGGTTAGTGGGAAAGTATGATGTTTTGTTTTGTTTTTTTAAAGATCTCCATTTAAAATTGCATGTGTTACTTATATTCCCCTTTCAGACAGCTTTTTTATTATAAACAAGGGAAAGGCTGGACATGATGACCTGGGGTCTTTAATCCCAGCACTTGGGAAGTAGAGACAGGCAGGTGGGTCTCCACATTCTGCGCCCCCATCCCCATCCCTGCCTCCCACTCCCCATCTTCATAGGGAATTCCATGTAACCAAGGCAACACAGTAAGAACTTGTCCCAAAAACCTACAGCCACAAAAAGACAAACTTAAAATAGAAAATTAAATTTATGATGCTCACCACCTAGGTATACTTCTGTGTACATGTTCCTTCGAATCTGTTTGTGTGTGCTTTAGAAAAAAAAAAGTGCATTTTCCCACATTCTAGGTGACTCCACTTGGTTTAAATATTCATTTGAAGTCTGAGGGTTGGTGTTCCTAGCACTAGGCCACATGGACAAGCTGTAATTTATTTAAGAACTCTTCTATGGTTAGATTGACTCAGTTTTATCACTGTTACTAGTAATGCTATGAAAACCTTTGTTTGTGTATGTGTGTGTATAGAAACCTTTGTATAAATTTATCATTTCTTTGGTCACATGTATGGGCAGTGAGTGTAAGGCCTTTTTAGATGCTACACTTACTTGTGGAAAATTGCCTGAGTTTCTCTTAGGAACTGCTCTGTCCCTGGCACTGAGTGTTTCCTGCCTGGGAGTTACTTCATGACCTGTGACTTCTTCACTGAAACTCTGTACTTTAGTTATCAAGGCATATGGTCTTGATCTCTACAATTTGGTTTATGAAAAACACTTTAAAATGCTGGTTGATTGAGGGCATCATGTTACTTTAAAACCAATTTAGGATTTTCTTTTCACATTTTGGACCTTAGGCTAGGTGTAAATGCAGAAAAATGGGGATTCTGCTGCCTTTTCTGGCAAACTTAGAGATGTTTGACCTCCTTTTGAACATTTTGGGGAGAGAGGGAAAAATACAGACAGCGCCTTGGTCCGGAATAAGGCCCATGATCCAAGAGTGTCACCTCTCCTGCTCCAGAGAGGTGAGGATGAGCAGCCATGGCCTGTGGGGCCTCTGGCTCACGGATAGCCTTGGAAAAGTGAATAGGTGGTTTCTAGAGAAATGCAGCCTTGATATTTAGAGGAAATGGAAAGGGGTATGTGTCCTCTTTTCTATTGTGATGACCCTGGCTTCTATTTTCTGCACTTTCCCCTTATATAGGTCGGGAAGAGAAGAGAGAGCAGAAAGGGCTTCCCATCAATGCAGGTGTGATTACCATCCATGTAGCTGGTTCCTTCCTTCCCTGAGTAGAGGAAAAATCCATCCAAACAAGCACTTAGCATAGGAACAAGAGACTCCTGAGAGTCAGGACACCAGATTTGAGTCTTTCTAGGTCTGTGACCTTGAACCTTGAACCATAGGGTCAGGGGCTTCTCCTTTCCCCACTGTCAAGGGGTGGGGACAAAGAGGTGACACACCTTTCTTTGGGGGAGCTCAGAACTAACAAATGAATATAGAAGTGCTTTGAAAAAATATGAGGTGCTGTATGTATAGAATCCGATCTTGCTGAGACTTGAGCTCCTGGTTCTGCTTATCTTTGCAAATGATATTTTTGCCTTATGTCCATCCAGTGAGTCTCATTAAAGAGATTTCTTAAACTAGAGCCAGCTGGGCTGGGGTACATGGAAGTATGCACATGACAGGTGCTTGGAGAATTTAGATATTACATCATGTTGGCTCCCAAATCCAGCTTTGTGGAAAAGGGTGCGTTGTCTCTCATATCTGTGTGTGCTTTAATTGTGTTACTAGAATTTAAGTAATGTGATTTTTGGAGAGATTGGTTAAATTTAATCTTATTTTCATTATAAGCTACTGTGCTTTGGCACAGAATTGGGGATGGTGGCTACTATATGTCAACCAACCCCAACTATGATCCTCACATATAAATGTTGTCAGATATTTCTGAATTTTTTCAACAGTTATAACAGGAACACACTAGAATGCTTTGAAACAGTCCATGGTGGCTGCTTAATGAGCTAGAAGTCATGACTGGCTACCCTAGGTGTGTGTGACAGAGAAAGGGGGGTGTGCATGTACATGCGGGTATGTATATGAGTGTGTGTGTGTGTGTGTGTGTGTGTGTGTGTGTTTATTGAGGTATAGAGGCTCAGAAGCAGAGAGGCCATGAGTGTTTCTTGGATGCTTATGATGTCCTAGGCAAAGAACTAGTCATTGGTAACATGAGGCAGCTTCTGCGATGGTCCCAGCCAAAGCATCTTTGGAGTCTAGGAGTTCAAGTCCAGACTGGACAACAGAGAGAGGCTTCCTTTTCACAAGGGGAAAGACAATCCAGGAAAAAGACTGAAGAAGGCTTTGCCTTCAAGTGAGTCTGTCTAGTAGGGCAGCTAATCAAATAGTATCAGGGCTGAGCCGGGGCTGGCATGCTGGGTGTGCCCTGGAATCCTGTAGAAGGAGCCCTGGTTGCATCCTCAGAGGCAAGGAGGCCTTCTGTTCCTGCTGAGACCTGAAGGGAGTGGAAAGCAACATTCCAACTGAGGAATGACATGTGTTTACTGAATTTGGAGCTGGGCCTGCAGGAAGTGAGAATGGTTGGATTAAGAAACATAGCTGGACTGGTCAGGGCACAAGTTTGGACTTGATCCAAGAGTTTGACCTTGATCCTGAGCCGTATGGAACAAAAAATGGTTCTTAGTAGGATGCTGTGTTCTTGGACACGCATATTTGACATGTAATTTTGGTTTCTGTGTGACTGATGAGTGGAGGGAAGGAATTAGGAAGCCACTGTGGTTAGCACCAATTAGGTGTGGCTGTAGCCTTTTACGGATTAGAGTGGCCAACGAGGCTGGAGGAGAAGCCTATCTAGTATCAGATAGACTGGACATGGCTCTGGCTTGGATGGGGTGGCTGAGCGGACCACTAAATCTAAAGAGAGCCCAGTGAGGTAAAAACCTGGTGACATAGCTCAGTGTCACTTGCTAATAAGTGATGACTCAAGGTTTATCCCTGGAACTCCATGGTGGGGAGAAAGAACCAACTCTCCAGAAAGTTATGCTCTGACCTACACACACACACACACACACACACACACACACACACACACACACACACACACACGTGTGCGCGCACAAAAGTAAATAAAACCTTTTCTATTCTAGCCATTGTTAATTTATTAATAGATTTTGAAAATATTTTAAATTGCTTGACTGAAAGAATATGAATTATGAATGAACAGTGGAAGCTAGAAAAACATACTTAGTATCTGGATCTTGATAGCCGCCCCCATCCAAACACTTCACTATATTCTTTGTAAATGGGTTCTTCTTAGAATTTCTTTTTTGCCTAACTGCAAATGCTATGAACACTCATTTAATCTTTTAGAATGTAAAAGTGCTTTGTCATGATGCAGTGAGTTCTCAGCCATTTGCCTTAATGAAATAATGATAGGGAAAATTTGAAACTATTTCTGACTATTTGGCTACATTAGAACTTTGGAGCCTGGTGACAGCAGAGAGATACCATCTGGAATTAAATTCAGGGTAGCTCCTTATCTGTCTTTCTGTAATCTAGATGCTTGTGTGAGCAGCTTCAGGTGGACCAGCCTTGGAGGGTAATCTTTTATATTTGTTTATCTCTATTGTTTGTACCTCTCGGTCTAGTTTGAATCATAAAAGTCATTTAGAACACTTTCCCCTCCCCGTAAAAATGATATTATAAATTGTGGCTAGGTTTTGTTTCTTTCTTTCTTTTGGAAACAGGCTCTCATTGCATAGCTCTGGCTGTTCTGGAACTCACAGAGCTCCACCTGGGATTAAAGGTGCATGCCATCATGCATGTCTGCTACTTGAGTTTCTAAGTTTCTCTGCCACAGTTGTGGACTCTGACTGTGAAAGTCACAGTGTGATATGGTAGCACATGTCCATGGATTCCAGCACTAAGGAGGCTGACACACGGGACTCAAAAGTGCTAGCAGCCTATTTACTCTGTCTCAAAATAAATAAATAAGCTATATTTGCTGTGAGCAATAGTAGTAAATACATGCTGTCAAAATAATTGTCATCAAAGAAAGCTGGATTACTGGGAAAAAAATAAAGATTTGTCTTGTCCTTCTGAACCTGACAACGCAGTCTACAGAACTGGTTGATGCCTAGGGCCACAGAGATAGTATTAGTTTAAAATCAAATATCTTCTTGATGTACAGGAATCACTATAATCACTATAGCTGTGACTATAATTGTTTCAAAGCTTCAGGAGACATGAATGGAGGCAGCTTACTTGGGCACAGCTTGACAAAGACCTGGAAGCTGGGAGGATTCTGTGAAGTGGATCTCCCCTGGGTGGAACTGACTGGGAACCTGGGTTGCACTATCTTGGGTGAGCAATCTCCCCTGCAGAGTGCTGCAGAACTGCTCCTCTGGGCATCTGGGGTGGGGACTGAGTAGAGCAAAAGGAAGGGAGGGTGTTGTTTTGGAGATGTTACAACCCATTGCCTATAAAGTGCTGTCAATTTGTGGACCAGTGTATTTTCTGCTACTGAGGTCACAATGAAGGCCATTCAAGATTTCTTAAATTTAGATATATAGATTTTATTTTGTCACACACACACACATACATGTACAGCATATGTGTACTTCATGCTTGTGGGGTCAGAAAAGGGCATCAGATCTAGAACTAGAGTTAATGAATGGCCAAGAACCACCATGTGCTTGATGAGATGGAAGCTGGGTCCTCTGTAAGAGCAACAAGCGCTCTTACCACTTGAAAAGCCTGTAGTGATGCTGAACCCTACTTGGTTCTGAAATAAATCTTCTTTCTCAGAGACATGTTGGCTTTGATGACTTCTGTCAGTAGCTACCTAGACTTTAACATTCACGATCCCTGCTCTGTACTCCACTGTGACCTAGCTCTGTCCTGCGTGCCTGGCAGAGTTTCGGGACCTTGTCAGTTTCATATCATGTTTCCTTTTCCTCACTTCATCCTCAGGAGGCACTTGACTCTATTTATATTATGTTATTGCTGTTCTTTTGCTGAGAGTAAACTTAAAATCACCTATCTGCAACCTTTGATTTAGGCTTATCCATACATATTTGTTGCAAAATAATGCAAAAGCATCATCTAACAGCAAGAGATTCATAAGGCACTAGGAAGTTGAGCAAAAGAGAATATTTTCTATAATTAGAGCATACCCCTTTCATAAAAGGATGATCTCTAATATAATTGTGTATATGTCTATATTTTTGAGACTCAATCATGTCATCTATGATGTAAGACTTGTTTTCAATTGCAGGAACAGAGAGCAAGTGTTTGTTGAGTATGTTGGTGTACTCCTATAAACCCAGCATTCAAAAACCTGAAGATAGAATTGAAGTTTGATGCCAACTTGGACTTCAGGGTGAGCTCCAGGCCAGCCAGAGATAAAGTGAGACAGCACTGTCTTAAAAAAAGAAAAAAGAAAATGCTTACCCTCTTCTCTCTTAATTTCAGAAGAAATGGACAGTCTTGGTTTTGTTATTTCATTTTGTTTAAAACAAGATCTCATGTAGCCTAACTAGTCTCAGACTTGCTCTGTAGCACAGGATGATCTTGACCTCACGATGATCCTCCTACCTTCATACTCCAAGTGCTGGGATTACAGGTGTGTGCCACCATGCCCAGTCAGAAGGTAGACAGCATTATTTCAGTACCTGACAAAATGTGCATTGTGCTCCTTTGCCTGGCATGAGCTTCATCTTGGTAGACCACTTCAAGTTTGCAAAGTACAGTCTTAATGGCATGCCTAGGAGTAGAGTGATGTCCCTTGCTGATGTCTGTAGAGCATGCACCTGACCAAATTTTCTTCCTCTAAGATAGGAGCATCTCCTTCCACCCTGCTTGGTGCTCTCCCTTGGACTGTTAAGGATTCTAGATACTGGTGTCATGGTACAGTGACTTGACTTGGTGATCCAAGGGCTGCTGATAGCCTGCCATCAAAGCTAGGTTTGCCTTGCTTTGGGTACCTAAGTCTTCCCATCCCCTTCGAAGATCATGTATTTATCACAATGAAAGAGGTAGGGGATTCTCCCTGTAACCATCAAGGCATGAGTTACCTCCAGAGTCAAGTAGGGTTCAACAGGTTCTACCCCTCCCCATCTGTCCCTAAGCATTCCTAACATGTGGCTTTGACTTGTACCCCATCTCTCTCTGACTCTTCTCCACCTCCACCAACATGGGCACAGTTCCCTCGGGTACACAGCACACCACTTTCTTAAAATGCAATCATAGTGTGAAAAAAATATAAGATGTGGGCTCCTTGGACTTTAATTGGCAGTGCCTTCTGGCTCATAGTTCTTGCCTTTCAGCACCTTTTCATAAGTTAAGTCTGTTTTAAAGGTTTTTTTTTTTTTTCTTTTTTTTTTTTCCCCTGCCAAGCATTCATTAGTTTCAGATTGAGTTGCTCTGGTTGCCACTGTGATGGATTCCTTTCCTCTCCTCAGCAGCTAGCTCCAGAGAAGGCAGAGAAGGAGCCACATTGATTCCACTCCACCCTTGTGAGAAGTGCTGTGGCATCCCTGTTTTGTAGGGACTATTATGCACTGTTCCTCCTGTATCTTCCCATGATCCCCTACGACAGGACTGCTGAGTGACATTACCTCTGTCTCATTGTCCACAGAGGTTTTCTTCTCCTATGGAGTTCTGCCCACACTAGGAACTTCAGATGAGCTTTTATAAGTTGAGTAAAGGAAAACATGAACATATCAAATGCGAATGTAATTTTGTTGAGTTGAGTGTTGACACAGACACTTTCATCTCTGTCAGACAGACAGAGCTCACTTTTCTCTGAAAATGGAGGGTTGGTGAATGAAGTTTGTTAGATGTTTCCCTCAACACACACACACACACACACACACACACACACACACACTGGTAACTGTGGTGTGCACATTAGTCTCAGGGTGTACATGAGGAAAGGAGGCTACCTTGAGATATAAGCAAACTAATACAAGCAGATGGGCCACATTCAGGGAGGGATGCCTGAGACTTCAATGCAGGTTTGCCAGTTGCTTAAATATGCAGTGAAAAGAACTGCTTTTCGAAATCCTTCTGCAACGTGCACACACACACACACACACACCACACACACACCACACAGTCTAACTGTGTAGCCCAAGCTAACCTTGAATTTGCCTCAGCCTTTTGAGAGATGGCTGATTACAGGCAAGGACATCATACTTGGTTTGACAACAAATTGTGTTATTGTATTTGGTGAGAAGGTTCTTCAAGTGAGATAAAGCATGTGTCTTGTGAGGCAGTTAGTTTCTCTTGAGGGAGCAACATCAGCACAAGCTGTCAGTCCCAGAGACTCCACTGTGGGAAGCAAGGTAGGAGGTGGGAAAGGTGTGTAGAAGGCTTATTATAATCAGTAGCCCTTTTTGAAGCCCCCCACCCCCCATCTAATATGATTTTCTGTGCAGGTAATGTGAATAGTGGTCATTTTTTGACCATCTCTGTGTGGGTGTGGGTAACACTGGAGGGATGAAAACCTGGTGGTGTGAGGATTCTATTTTCTCACACAAAGGGAGAGAGAGTGGTTAGAAATAGAACCAGCCTTCCCTTCCTCCCCATCTCCAAATGAAGCAACCAAAGAGAAATGTAGCTGAGACTTACCTGTATGCAGATCCAGCCGAGGAAATCTGATATTCCAAACTGCAACCAGGCTGCAGGTACAAGTCTCAAGGGAAAGGGGCAGAAATAATTGTGGTGTCTGTAAAATCACACTCTGTTTTGTAAACTAAAGTGCCCCACCCCCTAGCACATTTCCTACATGTTTGGGACTGTTTTAAAAGCAAATGTTTCCTTACAAAGGTTATTAAATCATTGGTTAGACAACCTTGGCAGCCTTTTGGTGGCTCTTTTGTTTGAAGTTGCCATTAGCCTGAACTAAAATATTTACAGGCTGGCTGAAATAGGCTAGATTATGTTAAACAAGAAACGAAGTGTAAAACTAAAACCTTAGAAAGGGAAGGATGGATTTGCCCTAAAGGTGAGAGTGGGGGA
The DNA here is from genome assembly GCA_004025045.1 of Sigmodon hispidus. Lineage (NCBI taxonomy): Eukaryota > Metazoa > Chordata > Mammalia > Rodentia > Cricetidae > Sigmodon > Sigmodon hispidus. The sequence goes on from PVIH01004186.1 coordinate 72,685, forward strand.
CTTCTAAACTATGTGTCACCCTCTGAGAGAGGACGCTGGTCATCAGCCTTATAGGGGCTCTATAATCCACACATCTGCATATCTTTGTGGTTTCTCTCAGTGAGGAATAATCTCATGTATATGCTGCTGCTTTTCCTGAGAGTAGACAGCAGGGAGGCATGAAAACGGTTTTCCTTCTCCTGTCTGAGGGTCCGGGGGGTCTGTGCTCTGGCCTTTTGTGGAGAAGTGGTAGAGAGGCAGGAGGAGGCAAAAAATGCAACCAGCCATCCATCAACACACTGGAAGTAATTTGTAACTCAGTCTTCGTGATACAGTGTTCTCTTCCTGGTAACTACTACTGCTTACTGCAAAAAGGAACAATAGTAACAAAGATTTCCTTCTTCCTACAGCACAGTGATGAGCCTAGAAATTGAATAAAAGTCCTCCCTACGTTTTTCACTGTCAATTTCCTAGAGTCTCATAATGAGTAGTGGTTTTCTGCAAGCATATGTTCCTTCCATATTGAGTAGGAGAAAAAAAAAATCTCTTTATCCTAAGATTGTCAGAGAGATGGGTTTCAGAGTAAGCAGACTTCCTTTGCTAGCCCATGTGCCTTGGAAGCCTGGTGGCAGCAGCTTGTCACTCAGCCTTCATCATCTCACAGGGTTGTTAGGATCTGAAGGAGCAGTTCTGCTCTAAACAAGATCACAAAAGGACACGGGAAGCCCCTGATGCTTGCCGTTGTCGGCTCTTTGTTCACCTTGCTGTGAGCATGCTCCTTGCCTTTGCTGAAGGTGGCAGGACCCTAAGGACGCAAGGCTATTCCTTTCTGCTGCAGCCAGGTATCAGCTGCACATCACTGGCCTCCACAACAAAGAAGGCTCTGTCAGAACCAGCCACAGCCTCTTCTTTTTTCTCATTGCCACGCTCTTGTTACTAGCCACCTACTTGTTTTGGGGGGGGGGGGATTTGCTTCGTTTTTTCTTCAGTGTGCTTTTAAGCTCTGCTTTTGTTGGATAATTGCCTTTCTCCTTGTCCTTGGAAATAGCCCAGTGCTGATGAACATGGGCCCTTCCTAAGATAATCAAGACAATAGCCAGAACACCATTCTTAGCAATTCTCCTCATTAGGTGTCGTGTGTGTGTGTGTGTGTGTGTGTGTGTGTGTGTGTGTGTGTGTGTGTTTTGAGATAAGATCTTATGTAGCCTTGGATAACCCTGAGCTTGTTCTATAGCTGAGATGGACCTTAAGATTCCAGTCTTCTTGCTTCTGCATGCTGGAATTTTAGGAGAGTACAAACAGGCCCAGCTGGGAATTGCATTCTTAGACATTTGTATGACAGACTTTAAACTTAAAAAAAAAAAAAAAAAAAAAAAAAAACCAAAGCCATAATCGTCTTCCTTAGAGTTTGACATTCTGCCTTGAGCATGATTTACTGAAAGATGTTTGGCTAACGTTCAGTTTTATTTAGAAAGCACGAATTTTGCTAGATGATCTCAGCTGCTGTGTGGGAAGGTTTATGAGGACAAGGTTTGCAGTATTACATAGAACTCTATCACCTCTGCCATGTTAGAGCTACTTGCATCTCTCAGTCATCCTGTTCTTATGGTCCCTGACAGTCCTCAGAGATCATTTGGGGAAGAACCTGCAGTCAGACTGATTCCTGTAGGGACCTTAGAAAATCTGCAGTGTCATAAGACCATATAGTGAGGTCAAGTGGGTTAAAATCTCACTATACCCCCTCATGAAGGCTTTTCCTCGACACACAACTCTAACAGGCCTGTTTTGTTTGCTTCCTGTCTTCACTTCGTGTCCTTTCTTAGTGTTTACAGTGAACCACACAGCAGGCATGGTGATGTAGGTGGTTAATCCCAGCCCCCAGCAGAGGCAGGTAGATCTCTGTGAATTCGAGGCCCATCTGGTCTACATAGTAAATTCTAGGACAGACAGGACTATGTAGAGAAACCTAACAGACTGTAGCCAGCAGTAATGGCTTTGTCCCTCAGCAAAGTGAAGTTGTAAAACAAGTAGATGGAAAAAGAAATCTCCAGATGAATTTCTGCTTCTGAATTAAATGCTTTCCCATCTGATAATTAAGAAAAAAACATAGAGCAACACTCATTTCTGTAACTGAGGTAACAAGTGGAGGAAGTCACCAGGGAGACATGTTTCTATCAATACAGTTAGTCTGGATGCTAAGTGGTCAGATAGTTTGCCAAAGCCTTTGGAAGCTGAGCTGCAGACAAAGGGCTTCCTTATCGGCTGCCTTCCATTCTCCCTTCCTCTCTGCCCGCTTAGATAAACAGGAGTAGCATTGCATGAAGGAATCCATAATATGTAGATTGGTAAGAGTTTTCTCCTCCCTGGGGAAATATTTTTATGGAGAAAATTGGTTCCAAATACTATGGCTCCTGTCTTCCCTGGAAGATGCTCCCAGAGACAGCTGTGTGAGATAAAGACAAAGAGCTTGAACTAAACAGAAAAAGAGATGGAGAGTGAAGGGGTACAGCTTTCAGACTCAAACATGAAAAAATCCTGGAAGTCTGAAGTCAATAAATGTCCTGGATAGCAAGGCCTTCTCCACTCTGAAACAAAAGGCCAGGCCGGGAGGACACGCCTTTAAGCCACCACCTGTGTCTAGATGGGACGGTTCTTATTTGTGACTGGAAATGGAGGAAATCTAAGGTTGCCTTTGAGTTCTGTTGTTTCTTGGGATCTCTGTGCTTACCCAAGACAGATAGTTATGGTGGAAGGTTCTCAAAGTGAGCATGTCTGCAATGAGAAGCTGCAACTGAGCTGGAAAGAGTAATAGTCTTCCTCGATGTGAAGGACTTCTGAACAGAACTTGGTTTCTTTTAAGCTGTTGGCCAAGGAACAGGTGAAGGGGGCAGGGCAGAGATACACTGAAATTCTGTGCATTGCTGGACATTCACCTTTGGTCAAAAACCTGGCAAGTGGCACATAGCTGTGCTTTTTGAAATTAAGCAAGCCTGTTTTGTTGTAGAGAATGAATAGACTATTGGAGAGGTACTTAAGACTCAGGGTTGTCCTAAGATTGCCAGACTGGGTGTATTGAATATTGAAAAAGACTTTAGGCTACCCTTGACTTCAGGGAGCTAGGGCAAAGGCTGCTTTGTAGTATGAGGCAGATCTATGCCACACAGATAACAAAGCTAGTCTCTTCTGCCGCCCAGTCACTGCTGAGCTCCACTGTGAAAGAGAACTTGACTCCAGGAGAGGTCTTGTGGGTGGTTCAAGCACATTCTGCTGCTTCCCTCTATCTCTTCTTGAACTTAAAGGACAAAGGAAACAGAAGACATACTGTCCATTCCAAAAATTCACATCTGCGTGTCTGACAGACTTCATGTTTATGCTTGCAATTCTTAAGTACAAGATGCATGCCTTATGAGTTGGCTGTCAACATTTCATTATTGTAACCCTTAACCTACCCTGCCACACCTTTATTCTTTGTGTGTGTGTGTGTTTTGTTTTCTTAGGGTTTTTTTTGTGAGGTTTTGCTGGCTTGGTTTTGTTTTTGAGACGGGGTCTCATTCTGTAGCTATGGCTGAACTAAAACTCAGACTCACAGACATCCACCTGCCTCTGTATCCCAAGTACCTGAATTAAAGGCATCGTTTGTTACTTTTGTTTATTTGTGGGACCAGGCAGACCTCAAGACTCTGGCCTTCTTCTCCTGCCTCCCTAATGCTGGGATTTCAGGACTGTGTCACCACACCTTGCTCTTAATACCTCTTATGTAATTTTCCTTTAATGGTCGCTCTGTCATGACTCACTGGAAGAGTAAGCCAAGAGCCAGCATCCCCTAAAGCAGTAAGCAGAGATTCATGGGTCAGGGCAGGGAAGTTTCATCCCTCCTTCCCAGCCTGTCTTCTAACTATTCTCCATTGTGTGCTCTTGCCCAGTTTGCTTCTGCGTACTCATGCCCTGAGTTGTCAGGGAGGCGCACTCCTGTGGTGTCTGCTACGTCATATAAAACAAGAACCCCCAAGGCTCTGCCCAGGCTCCTTGTTAAGGGAGCCAGGCTGCCCCAGGAGACAGGCTGTTATCTGCAGCAGAGCTGCTGGTAGTTCCTTATCTAGCAAACAACCTCTTGTGAAGTTCTCAATGTCCCAGGACATCTGGGCACAGCTTAGCTCAAGGCCCTGGATTACTCTGAAATTCTCTAAACTGAAGCTGTTGGACATCAGCAGAGCTACGGAACAGAGCATGCTGAACCCAGGCCATACCCTGGCAGAACGGGTTTTCTTTTCATGGGTCTACCTGTTCAGGACATTCTGCACTGGATATGACTGAACAAGGAAAGAAAGAGGAACCATCATCCACATGTGATATGATGTTCCTTTCCGGATTGCAAGCACGCGGAATATAATAGAAGAGATCCTTCTGAGTTTATCATTCAGATTAAGGCTAGAGAAGAAAAGTGGTACTCCCCGCTCCTATAGGCTTTATCGATTCCAAGTGCAGCCCACAAAATTTATCTAAGTGTTGTCTCGGGCTCTTTAAACTAAAGCCTTTGATGCTCTGCAGGCCTGGATGCCCAGTTCCAGCTTGAGACACAGCCAGAATCCTGTAGAAGATGGTTTATGTCTTAGACCTCAACATACTAGCTACCTAAGCATACTCAGGATCACCCAGGGCTCCGCAGTAGTTATCATGCAGCTGACATAGGCCTTCCAGGTAGTCTCTTTGGGGTGTTCCTTGGTCATTGCCTCTGTGTCTGGCTTTCTGATGTACCAGTGATCTGAGCCTTTGATGGGGTTCCTTCCATCCTAAAACACTTAGGCAACCTCTGTCAAGCGTGGACATGGCCACCCCCCCCCACCTCTACCTCCATGACCAGGCAAGTCTCAGATGAGTGAAGCATTGTACCTGGAACACTATTTATCGTCATCACTTCAAAGCAGGCTAGTATGGTGTTTTCCGTCTCCTCACAGCGAATAGCCTGTTATGTGTCTATTTTCTAGGTATTCATCCAATCTTACTGAGAACTTGGCCTGTTTGGTCTTTTATTATCTTCTGGGATGGGGGGGAGACATTGCTTAGAGTTTAGTACTCCTTTGCAAAACACTAATCCCTTTTATTTTTCTTAGCAGTTTCCTACAAGTAGGTCCAACCTTTTGACATTTTGACAGTTCACTGTCCAGAGCTACACAATCAAGTTCCTTAAACATCCAAAATAAATATCTTCTGATATTTTAAGGAAGCCTTCAATTTTGTGTTGCACCACATTCATAGCCGCCCATGTTAGCTGCATGTAGCCCTTGAGTGGTGCACTGGACTAGGGCTTTGGAATGACCTGATTCTGGAATTCTAGGATGTAGGAGTTAGTAGTTCAGTGACCTCCTAGTGTTCTAGTGTTAGATGTTACAACATAGATCGCCCTCAAAGATTAGACTAAGTGAAAGAAACCAGATGCAGAAAGACGAGTGATACTCGCTTGCATTTATGTGTGGCACTTATTGTAGTCACCTTCATAGAGACAGAGTAGACATGGTGGTGGGGACTGAGGGAAACAGGTAAGGGGTGCCAGTGTATAGAGGATACTGAGTTTCAATTGTGCCAGATGAACCAAGTTTCAGAGAGGGATAATGGTGTCAACTGCCTAACAGGAATACACCTGGTGTCCCTGAATCTCATAGGAAAAAAGTGGTGGCTATTATGCACTATCATATGGTGATATAAAAATAAAATTCTAAAGGAAAATTATTATCACATACTATTACTTATACAGTCATTGCTTTTCCTAGGATCCTTTATATGCAAATCAAAAAGGTACGGGTTTCTTCTTTTTAAAACAAAATATTGTATGGCTCTGTGCCCCTCAAGAATCTCCTGGATTCTACCCACTGATTGTAAAACCTTGTCTGCCTTTTAGTAACAATTACTGTCTTTATGCATATTAGTTAGATGTCCTTATGCATCTCCTCTCAGAACATGTAGAACACCTCCAGTCATCTAGCTTAGGGTAAAGGAGACACAATCATAGTTAAGTATGAGGATATGGAGTTATAAAAGGCCAGATGGAGAGAATGTTGGAAAGCTGTGAGTTCTCTCTCTGGCTTCACTCAGAAGCCTCCTCTCCTTGGTTCCCCTTCCTTTTCGGAGATGTTCTTAGATTTACCTCCCAGGATGCACCTCGACTATCTGAAGGTGATTAGAACCTCCTGGGACAGAAGGTGAGTGTGGCTATCTGGGCATTATTAGTAGAAGCCAGTAGAAATTTAAAACATCATTTGTAAATGTAGTCCCTGCAAACAGTCTTATGTAGCAGATACGTAAGCATTGACCTTTCCTTCAAATGGATCACGTCATTAAACAGATCATGAGATCACCTGCTACTGATAACAAAATGCACAGTTCAGAAAATTGTAGCAGGAATAGCAACTTTCTTAATGCATTTCTGTGCTAAGCCAAAATGGAAAATAATGGGCTTTTAGACCCTGTAGTGCTAACAGAACATCTCTTCTTTTAAAAATCTTTATTCTGGATATAGTAAGACAAAAAATAAACTACTATTTTGAAGATGCTATATAGCTGGGGTTGTATCTCAGGACTATAGCACTTCCTTAGTATGCCTAAGGCCCAGGGGTCAATCCCAAGAACCCCAAATGACATGAAAATTCCTGACTCCAATTAGACAGCCTGCTTGTTGAGCCTCAGAGGTATAGGTATCACCATGTGCAGACCTAGTATGTTGATGAGATGTAAGGATTCACATGCCATCTCTATCATGAACAAAGCAGGAGCCCTCAGTTTAAAACATGAAGGATTTCCTGCCCTTCCCCTTGCTTATTCTCAGACATTTTCTGTGTCAGCACAGAGGGCAAGCCTGGGCAATTATTGCATCAGACACTGCCATTTTCTAGGCTTTGAGTTGTTCTTGGTTAGAGAGTCAGTGCATGTCATGCCCCTGCCTTTGAATCCTCTTACATTTTTGCATTCTTTCCCATATTAAAATAAATGCCAGGTTCCACATACATCATGACATACCACATACATCATGACATACCACACACAAGCTATCTTAGGTATGGTACAAAATTAGCATGGTGAGGCTGAAGGGCGGAGAAGTGAGAGCCGACTCCCATCATGCTCTCTAGGATCCTGTAGTTTCTTCCAGGAAAGAAGCCAGGCCTTGGTGATTGCCATCTCACTCTCAGCATGAAGGTAATCTGAGTTTGGAGACTGATCACATCTAGCCTCCCTGGCAAATAAACCAAACAAAATCCCCTTTTTATTCTGAAGGGGAAAAGGAGATTTGAGGTGAGATCTGGCCTCAGCAAAACCATTAATAGACCTTTCTTTAAGAAGACCAAGTAGGAGGGTCTAAAGAGATGTCTGTCTCTAGGGATAAAGCACTTGGCATGCCAATATAAGGGCTAGAGTTTGGAGCCCCAAAGCCCATGTAATAGCAGGGCAGCTGCAGTGACTGCCTTGTAATCCAACACTTGGAGCAGATATAGGGGATCTCCTGTGCAAGCTGGATAGCCAGGCTATCCAGAACTGGTGAGCTCCATTTCAGCAAGGGACCTGGCCTCTACAGAGTGGAGAGTAATCAGGGAGTGAAACCCACATGAATTGCAGGCCTCCCCATGCATGCACATACATGTGTGGGTGCACAGTACACACATATTTGCATACCTCACAATTCAAACATGCATAACCCTCCATGCATATGCACAAATAAAATCCCTATGTAAGACACTAAGCCATATTCATGTGCAGATGAGTCATGTGCCAAACTATATGGTTTAAGTTAGCAGTGTTAGTGTTCTTTTTGTCTTCTCTCGATGTTAAGGATAGAAATAGGGCAATCTTTCTTTGCTAGAAATGAGAGCTCAGTCTGGATGTTTCTGAACCATGCACTTAGGTTTCAATAGAAACATTCCAATCAGGAAGTGAGAAATGCCAATGCTACTGTCAGTGGCTTCCAGGGTTCCAGACGTGCTACAGCACCTCATGTATACTCTGCATGCAATTCATGCTTTGGTTTTCTGGTCTTTGTTGCTGCTAAAGGGACATGAAAGGCCCCATCTGCTGAAAGTGAGATCTCTTAATTATCTGTTAGGATAACTGGGTCAAAACCTGCTCAAGGTTTACTGCTAAAATTTTACTGGCTTACTTTTTATGTGGGTTATTGTTTAAAGAGAGTGTAGTGTTTACAAGTACAGAATTTCTTGGTGTTTGGGTCTGGGATACTCTTTGCCACATGTGGATAATGATTTGTTCTGTGACCAACACCTCTCAACTAGGTGCACAGGGAAGGACTTAGTCAACTTTTTGCCAGTTTGTGTATACTGGCAGAAAAATTCCCACTGTGGAGTGGTTCATTATGCTCATTAAGTGATTTTTTTTTTTTAAACAAAAGTAAATTGTTTCTGAGATTCCCTTTATCAGAAAGTGTGCAAAGCCTTTGCTGCCAAATGAAATAGCCCCTTTGGAATGGAGCAAAAGCACCTTAAAGTCTGATTGTTTGTGCTTGCATTTTCCTCCCATGTCCCTCTGGGTTGCCTGTGTAGTGGCGTGGGCCAGCTTGTCCCTAGGAAGAGCATGGCTCGACATGGCATGATTTTCTGGAGCTGGAGAGGACTGTTGATGAGTATGATCCTGGCAGGAGATAGAGAGAATGGCTGGTTAAGCAGAAAGACAAACAGGAAATAATTAATAGCCAAGAGAGACATCTGCCAGAACCCTAGCATCCAAACACATAGAATGTACAACCAGATACCAATTAAGGGAGAGTGTGGGATTTGTGTTCTTCTGACCACCTAATGCACAAAGCTACCAATGAAGATTAATGACCCAGCTGTAAAAATGATCTTCAAGTCAATAGTGCTGGACCCGAGAAGCATTTTAACATGCGCCAGGCTGGCTGCGGGTGTGGACTGTCAGGGTTTTCAAAAGGTTCCCTTTACAATAGGGCACATTTTGCCAAGACACAGATTATTCTAACAACTAACTAGAGCTACAGCATTCATTTCTTTTGGCAACATCCATCTCCTTTAGTCTCAAAATTAAAAATATATGTAGAAGCATTTTAAAATTTAACAAACTCTGTACAAATCCAGATAAAAAAACAACAGCAACAACATTATAGCCACAAAAAATGAATCATTGTAGGGGCATCTGAAGCAGCGGTGGGTTCTGCTTGACCCATCAGTGTCAATGACATTATAAAACAACATCAAGAAGAATTGCTGCTTTTTGTTTCCCGTGTTGGCTGTGTCTTTAAGAACACTGCTTTCTCTGCCTGGATGGTGATAGCCTTGACTGTGATGTAAAAGCCTAGAGGCCTTGTGATCACTTTACTAATTCCCTCAGCAATCCTGTCAGCATCCAGTCTCCCCATGAAGAGCCCAGGGCACAGAAGGGCTAAGCTGACTTGCTCAAGACTACACAGTGCATCTTTATGTGTTTTAAGAAATAACCCAGTAAAGGCCTGAAGCAGATGAGTTTCTGTCTTCCAGCACAGCAGTCTGTGTCCATGTCCACCTGTATTCCCGGCAACAGTGATAAGCCATGGCTGTCTGTAGCCTGTGAGGGGTTCTGTGATTATCTTCATCACACAGGTGGGGAGGCCAAGGTCAAGGATGCCAGATAAGTTTTCCAGAGTTGAACCATTGTTCTTATCTGTGCCCCACAGGCCAACAGTGCACATGTTACAAACTGTTTTCTTAGTCCCTCTTTGCATTTTATACAAGATCCTTCTAGGCCGGTCTGTCTCTGCAGATGCCTCTGAGGTTCACGAGATGTGAGCACGTTCTGCATGCAGGCTGTGAGTTGCCTGTCATTGTGACTGCAATTAATCCCCATGAAGGTTTTGTTTGGTTTCCTTCCTGCTGCTGAAAGAGTTTTCATAAAAGACAGAAGATAGACTAGGGCTGAGGACTAGAGGCCCAGCTCTGCTTTTGGTGGCCAGCATTTCCTTTCTCTGAATGAAGGACCATTGGCTAAAAGGAAAGCCATTATGTATGACACAGTTCCTACTTCCTACTGTATCATAGACTCAGAGGAGACCTAGAGATCACTTTGGCCACCCTCAGAGTCAGCATAGGCCACCCAGTCCATGCAGGGGAACATTTTAGCCACCCAGGAAGGTCTCTGCACATGTCATACTTGTCCTTGAGGTTGTATAGCAGCCAATGTTTAATAAAAACCTTGCTTATTTCACTTCAAAATCCATCCTGGGCTTCATACCCAGAGGAGGGAAAAAGCAAGCGCCGCCGTGTGTGTGTGTGTGTGTGTGTGTGTGTGTGTGTGTGTGTGTGTGTGTGTGTGTATGTGTGTGTGTGTTCCTATTCTAATAGAAGGCTGGTTGTTCTAACAGTCCACCAAGCTCTGAGAAATGATAGTATCTTTACTAGCCTCTGCATTACCACAGATAGCCAACAGTCTCTGTGTGAATGATCTAAGCATGACCTGACCTGTATCTCATTTTTAACGACTGTGGCAAGCTATTTTTTTAGTGTTAAGTCTCTGTTAGTAAGTATTTCCAAAATCTGTGGCTATACCATGACCTAAACGGAATGGGAGTTAACTTGCACAGAGACATCTATCTGCTCATTAAAATAAGCAGGAGATGGATGAGCCATTGTCCTTGTGCCAGCTTGTGTGTTGCAGCTGAGATCCAGCTGAGACAACAGGAAAAGCAGCATTGTCCCCAGAGCTTCCCAATGGGGTTGGCTTATCAAGCTCAGGGCCACCAAAGCACTGGGACCCCAACTAAATCAGGAAACCTGGTAGATCCTAGAAGTTGTCACTCTACTGTAGCTACTTACCTTTTCTTTGTCAATTGGAAGGTAGCCTGGAAATGATCTTTGCAAACCACAGTTCTTTAAAAAAGAGAAATGGGTGTTGCTGTTTTCAGTCACTCAGCAGCCTTGCTCTTCCCAGATGCTCATCGATTTCCCTGGAGCAGATGTCTTTGTCTTCCCTTTGGACCTGGCTTCAGCTGCATGCTCCAGATGTTCTCGAGAGTGCTGTTTCCAGCAGCCTAGAGAGCCAGGCAGGCGGCAGAGAAGAGCTAGAGAATTGGGAAACCAATGGAAGAGGTGATTGAAAGCTCATTGGTTGCTTTCCAGATCCAACCTGATCCTCAGCATTTTAAAATTATCTATTAGAAATTTTCTGTAATTTTTATAATTCTTTCCAGTTTGCTGGCCTAGTTGCTGAATACGCCCCGTTTACATTTCATGTCCGCCCTGTGTGTAGCTAGCCTTGGTCCCAGGAGCCAATAATTTGGTAATCAGCTTCAGCTATTGAAGCTTTAGAATTGCCTATAATCTACGAATATTTCCCCCTCATTGAAACTGTTTTGGGAGCTTATAACAAATCGCAATAGTGAAAATGAATGATATCTATTTGCACCTGGAGAGATGTCAGAATTTCCATGGAAACAATAACGTTGATGCTTGCAACAGCATCTTTTAGTACTTTTAAAGTATTTTTTTTCTTTTGTTATGCTTTTAGCTTTTGAGGTATACTCAATTTTAGAAGGAACTCTGCTGAATTCTTAGGCCAGAAAATATTTTTAAATCTCTGTATTTGGAGATCGTTGATCTAAAAGTTGCTTTTCTTGGAAGGGGTCTGCCAGGAATTCTCGCTGTAACTTTGAGTAGAGCTGGCACACCTAGAATTATGAACTGGTGAGAAATATAAAGTTGAGTATTTCTTTGGGCCAAGATTCTCCTCCTCCTTTCCAAAACTGGGAAGTTTTAAAAGTAAAACATCTCTTGTCAATAACTGATCTTAACTCCCTGAGTCCCTGGATCTTGCCTACTGAATATTTATGTTCATATCCATAGACCTGGGCTGCTCTCACCCTTGGGTAGAAAAAGCTTCCTTTGCAGTGGATGGAGTCAGTTATGAGATTTACAAGCTGTCAGAGAATCAGTGACAGTGTAGGACTTGGCTCTAAGTGGCTTCCTGCCGAAGCCTGGGGACATGGCATAAGAGAAGGCAGAAAGAGCTGGAGAATGGGGAGAAGTGTGGTGAACATGCTGTTTCTGGACACCACATAGCTGTTGCACTCTTGGACTCACAGTGGTGGTTACCTATAGGAGACCCATACAAATCAGGCTAGCCTAAACTCCAGCGTGGATGGGGAGGAGCTCACCAAGTGTCCTACCCCTAACGAAAGAGCTATTGGCAGTTGAAAGGTGCTGGAAGAGAGAATCATTTTTAGGTTGGGAGTGGCCACCAGTAAGTTGTCCATGCTCCAGAGGATGACCCCACACTCATGTACCAATGGACAATGATAATTAAATTTAGTGTTCTCTCTCTCTCTCTCTCTCTCTCTCTCTCTCTCTCTCTCTCTCTCTCTCTCTGCCATGCAGTAAAAAAGTAGATGTGATTACATTTTATTGGATACACATGGCATTCTCAAAGAATAAACTTTGAAAAATAATTTAAATTGGTGATGAAGGAGAGTCTCTCATCTATGGAAGTAACAGCTTTTCCTCAGTTATTAGGATCTGTATGTGTATGTGTATGTGGAGGAACGATTGTGTTTGTTCTGTGACGATCCTAGATGAGCGTGTTCCCTCTGCTTGCACTGTCAGGAGAGTAAGGCTTCAGTGGAACCCGGCTCCTGTGATCAAGAGAGTTAGGGTGGTATAAGGCTGGCTGCAAACACATGACTTACTGACTTGCAGCCTTCCTCAGGTAGGCAGGGTATTCATGGATGTACCATACTTGTAGTAATCTCAGCTGTAACTAGTCTTTGCTGGGGAAGCATTTTAGTCCATTGTAAACTGCAGGTATGGCACTGACCCCTTAAGATTATATTGTACAATGACACTGTTGCCATTTTATTTTTGTTTATTTTACTTTTATCTCTGTCTCTCTCTGTATGTATGTATGTATGCATGCATACACATGTGCATGTATATGTGCACATATATGTGGCAGCTAGTGGTTGACATTATCTATCACTGTTCATCTTATTTTTTTATACAAGGTTTTCACTAACCCTGGAACTCTCTGATTCAGCTAGACTGGCTGGCCAGAAAGCATTTGAGGTCCATCTGTCTCCTCCTCATCAGTGCTTGGTTTACAGGCATGTGCTACTGCACCCAGATTTTTACGTGGGTGCTAGGGATTGAACTCATGGCCTCATCATTGCATAATAAGAACTTACTAACTAAGCCATCTCCCCCACACAACCCCTCCCGTCATTTTTGAGACAAGGTCTTGCTCTAGCCCAGGTTGGCTTCTAATTAGCAGTGTTCCTGCCTCTCCTCCTGCTGAGATTACAGACATGCACCGCCACTTCTGGCTGTAGTCATTTGAATTGTGAAAGCACACCCTGCAATGTTCATACAATGACCAAATTACCCAATGGTGCAATTCTCAGGCTATAGACCCATTGTTAAGTGATATAAAACTACATATCTTGGTTTCTCTTCACAGCCCATGAGCCAGTATTTTATGTCTGTTTAGTAGGGAGAGACATGTAGATAATATGGATATAGATAAAGAAGTCACAGAGTTTAAGGAAATCTAGAGTCCACAGCCAAGGGAAGTTGAAGACCCATGTGCAAACAGAATTGCCCCAGAATTTGTGCTATTAACCAAGAACTTAGAACAACTTAACTTTCAATAACCACACACAGTTGAGGTTATGCATGGTTGATCCAGGCAAAGAGAAGAGAGGGCTTATGTTAGTAAAGGGCCCCTGCAAAGCTGTGATGGTCTCAGCCCACTCACTTCTTTTGAGAACCAGTCATTTTTACCAGGAAGCAGGCCACAACATTTCATTCAGCCTTTCCATTGGCTCACTGGGGCTCCCAATTTAAAGGATGCTGCCTGGATGGTATTCATCGTCAACTAACTTTTCCCCTCCCTCTCTTTCCCTCCACCTTTCCCCTTTTTTCTTGATCTTTTGCCCTCCTCCTTTTTATTCAATGTAGGATGTATTTTATAGAGCCCAAGCTGGGCTCAAACTCACTGTAGCCCAAGCTGCTCTTATCACAGGGATTATGGGTGCTCTCCTAGGCCTACCTTTCTTGTATCTCCCTTCAGATGACACTGCTTTTTATTTTTTTATTTTTATTTTTTATTTTTTTTTTATTTTAAGCACTGCTTATGTTGGGCTTCTGCTCAGGGACAACTGATAACTTGACAATTGGATACACTCATGGTTTTCCTTCCCTTAAATTATTTTGTATTTCAGCAGAGGCCTCCTTCAGGTTCCAAGGCCATAGTCTGAATGGTAATTTGATTGCCAGTAATTCCCAAGGAAGAAGAGGGGCCCTGTGGGTTTGGATTCAGATTATACTAGGTGGTCCTTTGTGCCCACACCTTAGTTACAGACTATAAAGCACATGGCTTTGTTTCCAGGTGGTTGCTGTCACATCCTACTTGGTTATGTTTTTTTTTTTTTTTTTTTTTTTTTTTTTTTTTTTTTTTTTTTTTTTTTTTTTTTTTTTTTTTTTTTTTTTTTTTTTTTTTTTTTTTGTTTTTTTTTTTTTGTGGTCCTGAGTCTGGAACCCAGGCCCTCAGAGACTGGACCAGTGCTCTGCCTCTGAGCCACATCCTTACTTCTTCTTCAAACTACCACTTACTTCAAGCTATTCTTAGGTAATAGCATAATTATAAGAATAAATGCAATTAATTGTTAATGCTTCAGAAAAGGCTTCTAGCACATGCATTATGCAATGAGAGAAAACCAAAATCGTATGGATGCCACCAGGGCCAGTTCCTGAGAAACTCTCTGTTAGAATGCAGTTTTTCAGACCCAAGTGGAGAGAATCAAACCCTTAACATGAGAGCATGACATGGCCCAAATTCTAGGCACACTATAGGAGAATGCAGTTATTTAAAGAGCCCACAGCTCCCTGTACTCTATCTAGATCAGAAGGAAAAGAATAAACTTATAGAGATCCTCTCCTGAGGCCACTGTACATTTCTTAAGGCCCTTCCAGAAGATGCCTTTTCCATGCACAGATTTGGAGGAAAGTTTTAATTCACTCATGAGTCTTAAAAAAAAAAAATTAATTGCATTCATTTATTTTTGTCAAGGGGAGAGATGGACAGTGCATGCCACAGAGTGAGCATGAAGGTCAGAGGTCAATTTTCGGGTTCCCCTCTCTCTTCATATGTGCCCTAGGGACTAAGCTCAGGCCTCCAAGCTCAGGGGCAAGGAACTTTTCTCCCCTGAGCCTACTCACCAGCCTTCCCTGATGATTCATAGTGTCAGTCACAGTGAGGACAAAAGAATCCAGAAGGACTTAACCAATTCTATCTAAGCACATGCTTGCATGTTCAACTCCAAACCTCACAATGACTCCAGGAAAAATGTTTCAGTGTCTTCTGTTGGCCATTTACTGATTGGCCATTTGCTCATTGGCCATTTGCTAATTGGCCATTCACTGATTGGCCATTCACTAACAGGTGGAGGCTGGTAGTAGAAGTGAAATGACCCTCCCAAGGTTGCATTATTCTCAGGCATTGGATGCAAAATAATTCATTTTTACCCTGTACTACACTGTAATAGCTAGAAATACTTTCATGAAGAGATGCCCATACTCCCTTTCTTTTTCTTCAGTCTTGGAGATTGGATTTCTAGAAATAATCTCATCAATCCACCAAAAGCTACAGTTAGAACTCAGCTTCTACTGGAAAATGTCAAAATTCTACAAATATAATACAGGCTCTGAGATAGGAAGGGGAGAAGTGTCAAATCCCCACTTTATAAATAAACCACCAAGCCTGAGAAGTGCGTGTTTGGGCAGGTTGCCTGCTCTCCTGGAGCATATCAGCAGGAGCGCAATCCTAAACAGCTTCTGCCAGGCTAGGGCCACACAGCCATCATATATCACGTGTGTCTCAAAAACCAGCCTTTGGAAAAGAACCTCTTTGCTGCATCACATTAAATAAAAAAGCTGTTGCATGCTCACCTGTGTGGTAATATATTACATATTTAATAAAACCTGAAATACTGGGGAAACAGCACACAGTCAAATCCTAGGCAGACAACTCAGGAATTTCTTGATCTTTGAGTACAAGGACAAATAACTGAGATTCAATAGCACACACTTTTAATCCCAGCACAGGAAAAACCCTGTGAAGTGACCTATACCCTTAATCCCAGAACTTCCTCTGTTTCTGTG
The DNA here is from genome assembly GCA_004025045.1 of Sigmodon hispidus. Taxonomy (NCBI): domain Eukaryota; kingdom Metazoa; phylum Chordata; class Mammalia; order Rodentia; family Cricetidae; genus Sigmodon; species Sigmodon hispidus. The sequence continues at coordinate 88,797 of PVIH01004186.1, forward strand.
AGGTCAAGGCTAGCTGCTAAATAGAGTAGTTCCTGCCTTTAATCCTAACCTGGGCACTGGAGAGGTGGCTCAGAGGTTAAGAGCGCTGGGACTGTTCTTCCAGAGGTCCTGAGTTCAATTCCCAACAGCCATATGGTGGCTCACAACCATTTGTAATGAGATCTGGTGCCCTCTTCTGTATACATAATAAATAAATCTTTTTTTTTTTTTTTTTTTTTAAATCCTAACCTGGATGGGATGGACAAGAAGGGTATATAAGGCCTCTTAGCAACCCAGCAGAGACAGAATTGACTGGCAGGAGCAATAGGCAGAAGTGACCAGGGGCGAGGCTGAGGAAGTTACAAGAAGCTGGGTGAGAACTGACTGATACTATCTCTGCTATTTCAGCCTTCCTCCAATATTTGGCTCAGAGTCTCTTTTCATAATCTGAATTGGTGCTACACACGTTTAATGCTCAGTAAACTGGAGCAGGAGGGTCAAAGGTTTGGAGTCACCTTTACTCCAGAGTGAGACCTGTGTGTAAATGAGGAGTCGGATTGGGGAAGGTGAGGGAGAAGAGCTGGGAAGGCATTTGCATGTTTCTGTGTTCTCTTTAGACCTGAGAACTATCAGCTGTTCTCTTGTACACAGAGAATTTATAAGAAAGGTTAGTGTTTTTGTCAGAATATTTATCATCATAACAGGTAAGTAACTTCAGCCAGGAGCATATCCACCTACCCCCCCTAAAATGGTGGTCGTCAGAGTGTAAGGTGACTGGTCACTTCTTACATCAAAGAACCATGGCTATGTGATTTCCAATCTTCACTTTGTACTGTCTGGGTTTGAGAGGAAAGGTTGTTCATCTGACTTTTATCTGCAGTTACTACCAAGATGTGTTTAAAGTGTTACATAGAGACCTCTTCAGGTGCTTTGAGAATGCCCTTCAAAAACATTTCTACTAACCTGGGCTCATAGGACAAGAGTGTTTTCTTAATGCCAGCCCTATCAGAACTACAATATTGCCTGTGGCTGGCCTCCAGGGCCCTGCCACCTCCCTCTGTTTACATACACCCACCAGGCCAGAATAACCCAAGGTGGGTACAACAGGACAGGAACAGGAAGGAGGGAGAGTATGCCCACCACCCCCTAAAAGTGGCCAACCCAAACATCTCTAGGCTATGAGGGCAGGAAGTGGCCGGAAAGATATTCCCTGATGGCTCGGGATATATAAACATTGTGGGTTGGGATCGTGTATATATGCACATGTTCGAGATAAAAAGCAACTTTGCTAACATAAAAATAATCTGAGTGTAACCGAAATAGACTAATAGCAACAAATGCAATCAAGACAGCAAGAAGCTGTCAGCAGCTCAGGGTTGGAGGCCCTTGCCCCTGCACTGGCCCTGCACTGCCCCTGCACTGGCCACTTTCACCAGCAGTCCAGAGAAGAAGCTAAGTGGACAGTAGTTAAGCACTGAGGGCATCATTCATCACTTTGCTTAGAGCTTCTAGCTTATCTAGCACTCAGAAGTCTCCTGGTTTGGGGATAGCCTGGGCTAACTTACAATAAAACTTCATTGTAAAAAAGAGGGGACCAAAAGGAAGAGAAAGAGAGAGAGAGAAAGAGAGAGAGAGAGAGAGAATGGAAGAGAGAGAAAAGGGAAGAAGAGAGGTGTATTATGTAGCCCAGACTCCAGTCCACTCAAACTTACTATGTAACCCACACAATGGTTGGTCACAAAAATGTGATGTTTCTACCCCAGCCTCCCTAGGACTAGGATTACTGGTGTGCTCCAGTGCCCATGAAGCTCTCAGTATTGAGGAAACTGAGTTACTTCACAGATACCTGGTGTTGAGCCCTCTCCTTGTCTATGGAGAGGTGGCCCAGTTTTCTCTTTGTTCTGTTTGAGGATATGTTTTTTGATAAACGATTGTCTTCTTATGAAGAGAATATAGTTGGAAAGAAACCATGAGTCTTCAACTATTTCCAAAGCTGTACCATGCATTGGGTAACAAATCCAAAGGCACTGAAAGCTGTTTGAAAAGTCACAGATAACCAACTACTAGTATACTTATAGATGTTCTGATGTACTGTTTAGTGTTGTGTTAATAATACCAGTGTTATAAGCAATGTTCTCTCAACTCACATTAGTGCGACATTTTGCAATCTGTGCTTCAAAATAACTATTTCCTCCCCTGGTGTGTGTGTCCTTCCTAGTATTGCCTGTGGAAATCTGCCTTGAGGGAAGGTGAGGTAGATGTCCCCAAACCCCATGGCTAATTTTTGTTAATACTGGATATGAAATGCACCACCCCATGGGTTAGTACTCTTTGTCCTTATATATGATACTGTTTGGGAAGTTGTGGAACCTTCAGGGAATGAGTTTCTGGGGGGTGGCCCTTGAGGGTTGGAGCCCAGTTTTTGCTTCCTTCCCTGGCATGATGGACTGCGTCCTCCAAGCATGAGCTACAATTAAACCTTCCTCCCTTAGCTTACTTTTATCGGATATTTGTCACAGTGATACAAGATATAGCTGATAGACTCCCCAAGCCCCATTGCCCTCGACTGATGCTCAAACCATCCTTCTCAATCCCAGGAAATGCCAGAGTCCCAGGCTTGGCTGACTCTCCAGTACACTCATGGTGAAAGCAAAAAATAAACCAAATAATAAATCAGACTTGGGGGTTCTCAGAAGGACATTGGCAATTTCTCATCCTGTCATTCTCCTCTGTTTGGTCAGAGTGGCAGCCAAATCCCTGGGCCTCAGCCCCAGGCACTTTATTGTCTCTTGTGGTCCTCTGTGACCAGGCTGCCAAGCTGTTGGTATTGATGATTCGCTGGCACATATACGTACAGGTGGACATGCATGTTCTGTATCTGTGAATGAAGGCCAGAGGACAACCTTGGATGTCATTCTACCTTTTGAGGTTGTGTCTAACTTTTGGGTTTGTTTTTAGACAGGATCTCTGACTGGCTTGGAACTCACCAAATACAGTAGGCTGGCTGGCCAGTGATCTCCAGGCCCTGTGCCGGTCTCACAGCTCCTCAGCACTGGGGCCACAAGCACTTGCCTCCACTACTGGTCTTATGTGTGGATGGATCCTGGGATCACATTCAGATCCTTGTGTTTGTATGGCAAGCACTTTGCCAACTGATCTATCTCTCTAGCCCAAATTAGCATTTTTAATATTTAAAAATGATTTCTCTGCTTTATGTGTTTGAGAATTTTGCTTACATGTGTGTGTACTTCAACTTGCCTGGCAGTCAGATGATGAAGGTATTAGATACAGATGGTTGTGAGCCACCATGAGGGTTCTGGGAGCCAAACCCAGGTCCTCTGAAAGAGCAACAGGTATTCTTAACTGCTGAACCATCTCTCCAGTCCCATCCATTCCCCTTAGTATTTAAATACTTGCTGATCATTTCTAAAGATTAAGAAACAATCTGTAAAAATACTTCAATTCTAATGTGATTGTCCCACCTGAATTTTAGTGCCCATATTTCATGTGGGTATAATAAAAATGGTCAGGGCTCATTCTTGCTGAAGGACACCTGTTTGGCTACAGATAGAAAGGACAATGTCTTGTCCAACTCAAGAGACTTTGAGTAGGTATAGGAAGCAGAGAGAAGAAAAGTGATGGCACTGAGGAGATGGCTCGGCTCGGAAGAGCACTTGCTGCCCTCCACAGGGACCTTAGTTCAGGTCCCAGCCTCCATGTCAGGCATGTCTCTAACTCCAGCTTCATCCAATCCAAAGGCTCTAGATTCTGTGGGCACCGGAACTCGTGTGCACAAACCCACACGCAGATACATACACCTACTCATAATTAATAATAATATAGTAATGATATTATGTGCTTATAAATAATAAAAATGAATCTTTAAAAAAGGATGAAAATTTCATGGAACCAGAAGCTGGCAGAATGCCAACTGTTTGATTCCTGATTGGAGAAGTTTTGCTATATAGTGATGTGTTGTTTCACAATAGGGATATATACCTTCTTCAGGATGTGTCATTGAATGATGTCATTGTGTGGACATCAATGTGTACCTGGGCACATTTAAATAGTACAGCCTACTATACAACTTGATGTTGTACAGTCTAGCCTACTAATACAGGCCTTTTTCTTGGCAAAATGAATGATAAGATTCATGACCATATTGAAAACACTTAGAATATTTGGCACATGGTGAAAGTATTGGGTGTTACTATTACTAAAATATGGTTAAGTTATATTCCTTTCATTTAAAGGGAGAAATGGAGAATGGAAGGAAAACTATAGTTTCAAGTGCACTGACTGCCGGAGCACACAATGCTGACCTTCCTACCACTCAGTTGTGACAGGCTTTCCTTCTCATTAGAGCCACAGCCCTGATCCATGCATGAGGCTCTATGCTTGCCTCCAGGCTTCCTCATTTTAGGAATAGTTCTGCTATATTCTGGGCCTCAGGGCTTTTCCTCAGCCAGCTAGCAGGTTAGATAAAAGTAAATTTACTTGCCTTCTGGTTTCTATATAGACTAAATCCAGACATACTGCAGAACAGACTGTTCAGAGTGTTCATGCTGTGCCAGGAATAGCACCTTAGTTAATTTGTCATGAGCCGAGTGGTATGCCAAGAAAATGGAATACTCATGTGCATGGAAAAACACGTATCAGTGCATACTTTATCATTCGGTAACTCTCATTTGCTTATCAGGTTAACTACATATGCATTCAGTCTGTCTGCAAAATTGGCCTCAGTGTCTTTGCTGATAATAAATTAAGGTCCCTAACATGGATCTGCAGTTAGTATTCTACTTGTGTTAAGTAGCCTGATGACACTGGTATTTGAAATGTAATCGTTTTGAAAGAAGATAAAATATAAACCTGTCAACCCCTGTGGATGGACCATGTAGGGACTGACTTTTGAATTAGATATTTCTTTAAAAATAAAATAAAATAAGATCCAGTGTGATCAGTTAGGATGAGTCAGCTTGTTACTGATGGGATCAGTTCCACAGAGTTAAGCCCTTATATGGAGCTAAGTGCTGTTTAGAAAGCACTGAGGAGTGGAGATTTGCACAGGTCAGATGGAAGGGGCCCCTATGTGTACTAATACAAAGACCAGTGATGGACTGGAATCGCTGAGTCAGTAGAATTTGTTTGCCAGAACATCTGCTTCAGCTCTTTGTCCAAGTCACCAGACTATTGAGGTTTGCCTAGCTGTTTGCAGCCTCATCTGCACAGTCAACCTGACAACGTGGCCACCTCCATAATGGCAGCCAAACAAGGAAAGCGTCTTCATATTTGCTCTGTGGTCATATACTTTCCATTTTGGTGCTATAGAAACAGGCAAATTCCAATCTGTCTGTGACATACCCTATCCACCCCATACCCCAAAGCATTTTTCATTGTAGGCTCTTGGTTTGTTTGTCTTTGAGACGGCCTGTTGTGGTCCAGCTGGCTTCCAGCTCACTACGTAGCCTTGAACTAACTGATCCTCCTCCATCGCTCAAGTGCTGATACTACAGCTATGCCCACCATTCTGGGCTTTGCAGGGATGTATTCCACGTTCCATTTGTCCTGCAACACAGCTTTCACTGAGTTGCAAAGGTGAGAGTACTCGGCTTTCAGGGTTAGAAACTAGAGGCTTGGAACATGGAGCTAGTCTTTGTCAGGCTAAGCTGAAGTCAGAGGCCAGGGAAAAGACAGAAGCAAGTAGGGTGAGCGCCTGGCATGCAGCAGTAATTCAGTACAGATTGTGGACTTGAGAGTTCGTCCTTCGGAGCCTTTTATAACACATCAAGAATTACAAGATTTCAAAGCTACACGGCTCTTTGTTGTACTTATTAACTTACAATTTTTCAAAACGACTACTGATTTCTGTGTTGTAGCACAGCGTTCCTCACCCCGTGCACTGGAATTGAGGATCTTGTTTAGTTCCCCAGCATAAGGGTAGGTGCAGCTTGGAACTCCTGGTTGCGGACGTGCATTATCATCTCTATTTGATTCAAATGTAGCTTAATCTTAACATTAGAAGTGGAATTACTTTTCATATCTCTATCACAGTGGGAAAAGGGCAGTTAGGTAACCTCTGCCCTTAGGCTTCTGGTTCACTCTTGATTTTGATTTCCCAACAGGACCAAGTAGTATGTATACAGCAGGCAAATCATTTCTAGGCTACATCTACTTAGTAACCCCCCCTCTTCATTCATCTCCTTATTTTCTTTCAAACATAAGTCTAGAAAGATGGCAGACTCAGTGTTTAATGTACTTGTCATACAAGCACGAGGATCAGGGTTCAAATCCCTAGAACTCTGCTAAAAAGCCAGCTGCTATGGCACTAACCTGTTATTCATTGTATTGAACAAGCGACTGTGTCTGTCTCAGACCAGGTGGGAGGTGTAAGCTGATACCTGTAGCTGTCCTCTAACCTTCACATGGAGCACACTGAACACTCGTGTGTGTGTGTGTGTGTGTGTGTGTGTGTGTGTGTGTGTGTGTCCTCATGCACGCGTGCGCGCGCTCCTACACATGCACATCATGCATCATATGTATACCTACATTTAAAAAGTCCGGAAAGTTCCACTGTTATGACTTATAACTATTTTCCTATTTGTATGCCATCTGAAGTCCCCTAATGGAAGGTAGTTCTGCAATCAGATCGTTTCAGCCTTTGTATTTCTGGAGCCTGTTTTGTCCCAACTCTGATCCTCTGTCTGAGAGCCCTGCTGACTTTTGGTCAGTGTGAGATATTCTTACCTGCCACCTACTTATTCAGTGGGTTCCTGTTCACCCACTATTTATCTGGGCAGCACTACAGGGAGAAAAGAATGTTTAAATGTGGAAATGACTTCTGACAGTGTCAGAGGCTACAAATTCAGGTCATTTGTGAGTTGTGATCTCCAATTTGCTAAAGAATAGCTGCTTATTTTCTATCAGTCTACCAATTATAGGATTATTTGTAGGATGGGCACCCACCCAAACCCCATGCTGTGTATTTTTTTTTTTTTTTGTGTGTGTGTGTGTGTGTGTGTGTGTGTGTACCATTTGCAAACCGAATTATTCATTGTTAGTCCTGATTTCCTAGGGATAAATGCATTGGCATTTAAATGCATTCAAAGCACTTAGGCCCAATAAAGTAAATGAACCAAAGTTATTTCCCCATAATACACTATAAATAGTATAGATTCATCATTCATGCCTTCCAGGTAGTAATTCCGTTCTGTAGTTCATACTTTGCTCTTTGCAACAAATACAGTCAATTCCAGGTGTGCAGTTGAGTGTTAGGCTTTATTTACCATTATAAAAGTATACAATGTAGTGATTAGGTTCACCAAGCCCAGATAACCTCAAATTAATTACAGCATTAGTCCTCCTTAATGGCAGGTACATAGGGCACATGAAAAGGCCAAAATTCATACATTTAGAGTTGTGTGATCATGAGTTTTCTGAATCAGGACAGGTATTTACTGTTGTGGTGTGTACTGGTGCTTGATGCATACCTAAGTGTCATAAGAAGTAAAGGCAATTACCTTTTTAGACATGGGGAAAGGATTTTATAATAGCTGAAGCCATGTCTGAGCAGATGGTCCCCGGGGAGGGTCATCATGTGTCTGCTGTGTGCTATTCCTGAAGTGTGAAGTACTCACTCTGCTCAGATGGCTAGGAAAAACCGCCTCCCCCATGGAAGCAGCTCAAGTCAGGCTATCCAACACAAAGCCACATAAGCCACATCTGACAGTTAAAATGTTCTAGTTGACATCACTTTAGTATTTATTTAGCCTAACGTATCTAAAATACTGCATTTCAACATGAAATCAAAATAACATTGTTGGTATTGTCTCTTATTTACTTATTTATTTAACTCTATCTTTGACACCCAGTGTGTTTTTCTATTTATAGCTTATAGTAGCTTAGATGAGTGACTTGCAGATGCTCAGTACCTGCATGTGGCTGCTGATGGGTGGCTGCACTGGGTAGTGCAGGTCTGAAATTATGCTAAAGTTAAATCTTTAATTGATGACACTTAAGACTGAAGGAAGAAGGGGATCATGTGAGATGCTCATTCACATGCAACAAAAATTTTTTTAAAAAATCTCTTCTTAAATAGGAAAATGTTGACAGAACTTTCCAGGAAAAAAAGTAAAAGTATTTATGGTGCTTATTTGCCCAGGTTGAATGCTTTTACCATGAAGAGTTGACAGTTTGCATGGAAGGGGGGGAAGGGGGGAGGAAAGAACTGATTTAATGTTAGTCATTTCTTCAAGGAAATTAAAACTCTACATCAGAAAGCCATAATGTGAAGAAGTCCTTTTTTTACTCTTGTATCTGGGTCTGCTGTTGCCATAGTTACATACATGGGCTACAGTAGAATTAAACATCCTAGTTATCATCATAGCAGTTTAATTCTTAGATTACTTTCCAATTGAAGATGTTTCTGTTCTATCAGATATTCCCCCGAAAAGATCAAAGCTTCTCTTTCACATTTGCAGAAAGTTAGTGCTATTGGTTAAATTTTTTTTCATTTATTTTTATTTAAGCATGTGTGTGTGTATCTATGTGAGTGAACATCACATAGGTGCATGTGAATTTGTGTATTCATGGAAGCCAACAGAGAGTGTTGGATTCTCTGGAGCTAGAGTTTCAGGTGTTTGTAAACCACCATGAGTATTAGGAACGAAACTTGGGTACTCTGGAAGAGCAGCAAATGTTCTTAAGTACTAGGCCATCTCTCCAGCCCCAAAGGTTAATGTTTTGATTTAGTATGGCCAGTGATCAAATGCCACACTGATACCATTTCTGAAGCTACCCAGCCTTCACTTGGAAGTATAAAACCACGTTCACATATTACTCATAAGCACTAGACCCTGGTCTGCCTTTCTCCCTGATGCTTCTCTGGAGTATAGGCTACTTTATATCATTCCATTTTCAGAGGAAAGGAACAGTGACTGAATTCTAAGTGAGGTGATGACAAACTATCTTCCTGGCTATACAAAAATGTTAACTCTGACTTCAGTTTCCTGTGTTGGTCATTATACATTTTGATAGATTATTGACCTCAAGGGACTCTTAACCAGAGACTTGTGCTTAGAATTAGTTTGAAATGTATCTATCATCTGTTTGATGTTGGCCTTTCCTGAAGGCTTGGCACAGTCTTCAAACTGAATACATTTATTGAAGGGTTGTAACTGGTAAATGATTATATAATAGTAGTAAACTCTGTCCTTGGCCAGATTTTGGTAAGGCTCCTCTAAGCTGTGTTCACAACCTTAGCCTTCTGTATCTGCCCTGCCCTGGCCTGACTTTAGAGTTCTCCTACAAATCAGTTTAGTGAAGCCCCTCCCAGAATGCCTTTGGATTCCAATGAGGTGCCTGTACCATTTAGAAACCCCTTGTTTACCTTCAGCAGGAATTCCTGCACCCTCAATGTCACCATTTAGCCATGCCCCACCCACTGGTTTCCTCATTGTTCTTACACCTGTGTTCAGAACTAAATCTACTGTCTCTTGTTCCCATTGCAGTAGAGTTCAAACTTTGCATGCTAACACATACCAAAGATTGTTGTCCTGCTGACAGGTTTCTGCTGACCTGTCTCCTCCGGAGTCCTGTTGGGACTAGAGCCTTTATTGCTTCATTGATGAAATGCTTTCCATTTGTGTTTAAACCTCAATAAATTTCTATGCAGTTATTTTTAGAAGGAAGCATTTCATAATGTAAGGAAATTACTTTTTTTTTTTTTTTCTGGAAGTAAAACATTTAATTCTTGGTTAAAATCTCTGTTCAAGGCTTTCTCCACCACATGTTGTTGTGAATCTCCACTTTTCAGAGAGAGATTTTATTTTCCTGATAGAATCAAGAACTACATTTCCAGGAAGGTGTCAGTCTTGAAGCCCAGTCCTGTGGAAGCCAGTCTGCATGAATGAGACACCTTCTCTCCCCCTGCCCTGTTTCTGCTGAAAAAAGAAAGAGATGGAAGAGCCCTAGGGGCAGAAATAGGGAAAAGAGATGAAGAGGTAAAGAGATGGGGGCCACTCCGTCACCCTCTGTCTCTGCTGAAGAGTGATAAAGATTTACAGAGCTAGTGAACAGTGGGCTTCCTTGTAGGCTAAAGCTGAGAAGACAGCTAAGGGCCGCATCCATATGCTTAACAAACTACAGGTGTCAGAGTGGATGGAGAGACAAGCCGCAGAGAGTCCTTGTTCCTGGCTTCTTAACCTAGCTCACATCAGGGCTGAGGAAATCTATAAAACGATTGCTTTGCAGACATGAGAACCAGAGTTCAAATCCCCGAAACACACAATTTAAAAATTCAGGTTGTGGGGCTGGAGAGTTGGCTCAGCGGTTAAGAGCACTGTCTGCTCTTCCAGAGGACCCGGGTTCGATTCCCAGCACCCACATGGCAGCTAACAACTGTCTGTAGTTCCAGTTCCAAGCAAAAACCAAGGGAAATAAATAAATAAAGTTTTAAAAAAAAAAAAAATTCAGGTTGTGAGCTGGGGAAGTGCAGGGACATGGCTCCAGGCTACCTCCTATAGAGCTTGAGGACCTGAATTTGATTCCAGGAACTATTATGATAGAAGGAAAAACCCAAATTCCATAGGTTGTTCCAATGACCTTTGCATGTACTGTGTCTACCTCCAAAAAATCACACACACATATACTATGCGTACAATAAAGCCAGCTGTGATGATGCAAACTTGTGATCCCAGCCTGAGGTGGCAAGAGAATGATGTCTGGGGCTCCCTGGCCAGCCAGTCTAGCCTTCTTGGCAAATCTCAGGCTAGAGAGAGACCCTGTCTCAGCAGGTAGATGATAACTAAGGAGTCGAGTTGTCCTTCAGACTAGCATGCACATATGCATGTACACGAGCATGCATATACACATAAACCTTTTGCACGATTTCCATAGTTTTTCACATTTTGAAACCTTACGACTCTTGTTAGCATAAACTAGTTTTTTACCCTGAAAATCTGAGCTCACTCTGTCTCATTGGCGCCTCTCTCAGCTGAATTCTGATATTGCAGGTTCAGCAATGTCTGTGATATTGATGTGTCCATGAAATGATTCCCTAGATCAGTGTTTCTCAGCCTGCGGGTCATGACCCTTTGGGGGATTGATGGCCCTTTCACAAGGTTGCCTAGGACCATTTATTTATGTTGTGATTCATAACAGTTATGAATTAGCAACAAAATAGTTTTATAGTTGGTGTCACTACAACATGAGGAACCATATTAAAGGGCCAAAGCCTTAGTAAGGTGTGGCTCTAGATGAATTCCATTGGAGGAGTAAGCAACACTCCAACCCTTCATGTGTGAACCCAAACCTACAAAGTAAAGTGTGACACAAGCCTCAATTTATATATATATATGTACATATGTATATATATATATATGCATATGTCAATTTATTAAGGGGTTTTAGGGGAAACAGACTCACTGGTCTAGGATAAGGTAAATCCAGTTATGATAAATCCAGTTGTACAGTCCTTTGAAAGCTGGGCACTGATCACATACTGCTTCCACCTGACCCTGTCTTCACCACCCAAGAGAGCACAACCCCCTTCCCTTTTAAGCAATCACATAGGCAGACAAGAAGTATCGCCTTTATTGGGCCAGATAGTCCAAAGTCATTGGTGGAGGAAATATCCACTACAGTGACACAGGTGTCATACACTCTAAAGTGGAGACTGTCTTTCTGGCTGCTTCTGTGGGGGTGAGATGTGGGGGAAGGCTGAGGACAGAGAGAAGCCGGTTAGACATCTCCGGGGAATGTAGACTATGTATGGAACAAGAGCTGGTGGGAGATTAAGCTAACACCACAAACACATTCTCATTAGTGTAGAAATACCTTTGTTCTTTCTGAAACCCTCCTGTCTCTGTCTGGGCCTGCTGTTGCCACCCTTCCATTTTGCTTGTTTCCACCCAGCATCTATCACATTAGCATCACAGATAGGAGCCTGGCCCTTGGCAGGGTTTCATCATGTTTGTGCTAATCAAGGAGCACTGTACATGGTCAGATGGCCTCTGATGTGCCATTAGCATAAGGCTGCCACAGACAGCCCCAGAAAGCCAAACAGAATCAGTAAGTTTAATGCAACCGACCACTTCTAGGCTCTCACATGATCCATCTTCTCCTTCTGCCTATTTGGCAAAAACAACAAAAAACGAGAACTTGTGTCTACAGACATTAGAACATTTTATCTAGTGAAACATTTGAATTCAGAAAACTTTGTGCCACAGATTTGTAAAGATTTTGTTTTGCTTTTTAATTTGGAATCTATTCCCAATGGAATCTTGCAGCAGTACATCTACTAATGATCCATGGAATCAAAAAAAAAAAAAAAAAAAAAAATCATCAGCCCCTTTCCCCTCAGCCCACCTTCTGTCACATCCCAAAAGAAAACTTCTTCCCATGTTGGATTATTTGTTAGCATCATGTTAGGCAAAGCTCATGGGGAAGCCAAATGCCAACTGCCTTGCTCTGGGGAAGCTGAGTTTCTGAGAAGTTTTTCTTAAGAGCAGGCCAACCTGTCACAGGCTGTGCTGCGGGAACAGTCAGGTGGACTTGATGTGAACGTGAATGTTTATAAAGATGGCTGAAGGACTAGGACCTCCAGAACATAGTGAGACTCAAATGAACCGCGGTTGTGAGAGCAGAAGCCCGAGTCTCCTGGCTTTTCGGTCCTGTTTACGTGGTATGGTTCATTCTCTTCCCAGCTTGGCAGTGTCTAACCCCGTGGTTCTCTTCCTCTTACCGGATCCTGTTCTCTCAGTCACCCCCAGGTGCTAAGTCCCCTTTGCAGTGAAAGCATTGTGAGAGAATCATCAATGCATCTGTGTGAAGTTGAGAGGAGATTAGACACAGACTGTTCAAAGCACCTCTTCACAGTATTTGGTAAACTTTATTGTATGTGGGGTGTGTGTGTGTGTGTGTGTGTGTGTGTGTGTGTGTGTGTACACGCGCGCACGCAAAAGCAACTTTGGGGAGTTGGTTCCCTTTTTCCCCCTAACCCCACAGTCAAGCTTAAAAAAAAAGTTAAACTTTTTATCTAGTTTTTCCAGAGAGAAAGAGAGAGAGAGAGAGAGAGAGAGAGAGAGAGAGAGAGAGAATGAATATGAATGCACATGCTTGTGCCATTGAACAAATGCAGAGATTTGATGACAACTTCTAGGAGTCAGTTGTCTTTTTGGCTTGACCACAAGTACCTTTACCAGCTGTGCCATCTCATTAATCCTATTGTTATCATTATTTCTTGTTATTTTATTATTATTATTATTATTATTATTACTATTACCACTACTACTTTCTCTCCTCTTTCTTTTATAAGACTTAACTTTATTGGGGCTGGAGAGATGGCTCAGCAGTTGAGAGCACTGACTGCTCTTGCAGAGGACCAGAGTTCAGTTCCCAGCACCCACATGGCAGCTCACAACTGTCTGTAGTTCCAGTTCCCAGTTCCAGGCAAACACCAAGGCAAATAGAATAAATAAAGTTAAAAAAAAATAGACTTAACTTTATTTTAAGCCATGTATGTGCATATGTGCGTGAATGCTCTCAGAGACTAGAGGCATCAGATGCCCTAGAACTGGAATTACAGATAGTTGTGAGCTTTCTGATGGGTACTGGGACTTGAACTGTGGTCCTCTGGAAATGCAGTTTTCTCTCATAACGATGAGCTGTCTCTGCAGCTCTGGAATTTCTCCTGCTGCTCATGTAAGAAAGCACTGGCCATAGTTATACTCTCTTCTGATTGCACTAAATGTGCCCAAATGACTTTTCAGTAGTCACCTCAACTCAATATTACTGTAGGTAATTCAGCTGATATTTTATATGACTAATCTGCACACCGCTTTTGCTGGAATTTTCTGTGGTTGTACTTTTTATCTGAGGGCCCATTTTCAGTAACCTTTTGTATCATCCTAAAATATTCATACACAATGAGAAATTGGCTATGCTAATAAGGACCTATGTAATCCTATTCAAATATGAATGACCAGGATGATTATACTGAATAAAAACTAGATAAGCGCTCTGCTGATTCTGTGCACACAGGCAGCAGTCACAGTGGTTTGTCGCAAGCCATTACTTGGTCAGCTTCTGAGAATAGAGTTGTACTTTATTCATTTGAGGATAAAGAAAGGTTTAAGGGGCAATTACTATAATAGTTAGGGGTGACCTTATTCAGGACTATTGTGGAGCTGCCAGGGTAGTTCCAGTGGGATGTTTAACTCAAAAGGCAAAAGAGAAAAAAGGCTTTATGGCCAAGGAGCAGAGTGATGGGTCAGTGGCCTGGACTTGCTAAGAGAAGACTTCGTGAGCAGCATCTGCTTGCTAGGCCAACCTGGATGCTCTGAAGACAGACCATTGCCAGAGGGAAGAGGGTGAGGAACTGATCATATGTCACAGGTGCTCAGGTGTCAGCTCTCAGGATCCATCAGGATTCTTATTACTACGAGGAAAGTCAGGCTGAAGGCTCCTGGAGCACATGGGAAAGGGCCTGGATGAACTTGCTCAAGTTTAGGCAAAGGGTCTTTGTCACCCACACCCCTAAAGGTTGCATGGTTAGCCTTTAAAACAGCCTTTGGGTGGGTCTGCCAATGCCCGTGTAGTGCTTGAAGAGGTGCAAGAAGCACCATTAGACTCTATAGCAGCAGGCAGGGGATGCAAGGGAAGTGAGAGCCTGGGCAAGTGGATGAGGCTAGAGAGCATGGTCCGTTGATGGACTTTGGAGTAACAGTCTGAAAGCACAGAGTGGTAGAGCCAAAGAGTACTAACCTGGGACCTGGAGAACACGGCTCCATCAGAAAGATTTGCCTCAGTTTCGACACTCATTAACCCTTAAAAATATATCTTCCCTGGGTAATTTTCAGGCTCCATGAACTTCTTTGTTTATTTTCATAGGCAAATATGCTCGACAAAACCAATATCTTCATGATTGTGTGATTAAAATAAAACAAATGAAGAAGGATGAACAAATGCAAGATGCCATGAATGGGATTAGGAAAATATTCACCCGTGACACAGTAGACCACAATGGTGCCATTCTTTCTCCTGTTTTCTTTAGGCCTTGAAGGATTAAGGAGAGAGGAAGAAATTGAGTTAGGATGGATTATATTTAACATGGCTCTAATAAAAGTGAAGGTCTGTCCCAAGCCCTAGGGCCTGGGCCCCAGAGCTAACTTGGTGTTTAGGTTTGGAAAGGATTTAAAACACCCAGGCATTTGTTTTGCAGAAAACAGGAACTTAAGATAAAGTAGCATAGTTCCTCCTTGACTGGACCCTAGGGAATGTGAGGTAGAGGTTTCAAATTGGTTTCTTTTGAAATAGAATAGAAATGCATTCATTGGATTGGAAATCAAACTTGTTTTTGTTACTTTATCACTCAAGGTTAATTGTTCACTTGTCTTTGGGGACTGGTATAACACAATTAGAACATTGTTAAGCTGTTGTTCCAATGGTATACTCCCACAAGGCAATTCAAAAGGGCCTACAGTATATTGAGATTTCTCTGAGCTGAGGCCAGCAATCCTTCCCTCTACTGCTGACAGCAGTCACACACACATAGACTTCCTTCAGAGAGTGGTATGTGTCTGAGCAGCCAGTGAAGTTGTCAGAGGGGAACCCTGGTGCCTAAGGAGACCAGAGAGCTTTCTCCTTTGCCTTCCTCTGGCTTGGGTGCATATGTCTAAGAAATGCCTGAGTTACTCTGGTAGGGTTGTGACTCTTAGAAGCCAATTGTTTATTCTGTCACCAGTCATAAGATAGTGTTCAGAATGCAATTCACAGCTCGGGGCACAGGAGTTAACTCATTTAGAAGGCTGTGTGGGTTCTACCAGAGAGGTCATGGCCCGTACTTACACAAACATAATTTATCTTTTACTTTTTATAGACCATTTATTTCCCACCTACTTTCTTCACCTCAAAGTGCCCTGATGAAATCATAATTCTCTGTGAAGTGGCCTTCTGTCGCCATGGAAATGATAGTATTGAATCTACAGTTTTATGAACACATTGGCCTTCCCTCTAGTATACGAGAAGAAGAGGAAAACACAGAACAACAACATTTTGAAAGGTTTTTTTGCTCATCATGAGGGTTTTTCCCCCTGCAGAAAATTAAATTTAAATTTAGAGATAAATGTTCATCCTGAAGTAGTAAGTTCTGAGTAACTGAATAACTTCTGAGAGGAAAGTAAGGCAATGCATGAAAGCTTCTGTTTGTTTTGCTTTTAGAGCTGGAAAGAAAACATCTTGAGTTCTGGAAATAATGTGATAAATGGCCGAGCACTGTGTTCCCAGTTAATGCGGTCAGTTCTGTGGCCCATGTGCTCTACATTTGATTCCATGGAAGTTAATTCTGAACTTACTGCCACCGTGTCTGCCCGTGCTCATCACTTCTGCACTTCATGATTTTTTAAATAAGTTCATGATTTCATATTTTATAGTAGAAACTCTTCTGTCCCATGAAATTCAGAATTGCATCTCAGTCGTTTGTTCCCCGAAGGGGAACTTAGAAACTGTTGGTTGCACATAGTTCCCAGCAAGTCAGAATAAGAAGCTGAGCTAGAGGCAATCCCAGAGTCCACGCCTGTGGTTTGACTGCAGCTAGCATCCCTAACCAGCTTCCTGTGAAGGCTCTTTTGTGAGCAAACTCTTAGTTTCAGATCTTAATTCTGTTTTGGCTTTGGGAATCCAGTGCCCACTCCAGAGTCACACTGAGAGCAGATTGACTCAGAGGACGAGCCCACCTGTTGACTCATCTGCCCACTTCCTGTGGGTCCAGAGCTTCCTTTGGAGGCCTCCTATTCAAGTGGGCCCTAGTCATAGGCTATAAGGGCTGGGAGGCTCCAGAGGCTGTGAACTGCATACTTGAAGGCCACACTTGCTCTTTGTTCCATCAGAAAGGTATCTTTTCATACCACAATAAGTTGCATTATGGAGAAAGAGAAATGTGAAAGAAAAAAAAAATCAGAGCTTTCTCATCATGTTATATGTTTGTCTTGTCAAAGCATTTAGACACAAACTCTTAAATATGTCCCGGGACTGACATATAAATTTTGTTTGTTTAGATGGTGTCTCACTATGACACACAGATTTTAGTATGTATGTGAGTGTGTGTGCACAGGTGTGCGCACACCAACTTCAGGAATCATTCTTCAAAAATAAGCCACTTTTATTATATTATTAGTATTAGTATTATTTAAGGCTTGGGCTGCAATTGCCAAATAGGCCTGTGGCCAACAAACACTAAGGATTTGCCTATCCTCCAGTTCTGGGTTACAAGCACATGATATGATAACTGGCTTTTGCCGGTTTGTTTTGTTTTATTTATTTTTGATGTGTTCTGAGGATTGACACTCAGGCCCCCATGTTGAAAAGCAAGCACTTTACCAATCAAATTATCTTCCCTGGCCTGGCATACAGATTTTCATAGGGGGACATAATGCCTTCCTGTAGAAATACATAACTCAAATTATCTCATATGTATAGCAATAACTATTAAAAAAAATGCCATGAATTTGAGGTGAAGAGGGGGCTGAGAGAGATTCATGGGAGGGAAGAGAAGTGGCAAAGAGAAGGACGTAAATGATATTTTTTTTTAAAAAAAATAACACTATGTCTACCTTTTAATGTAGAACTATATTTTTAAAATTTGTGATACTTGGCATTGTGGAAAATGTGAAGAATTCACTTTGTGTCTAAAATAACAGGCTTCCTGAAGAAAAGGCACTCCTTACCATATTTCATCCTCTTTTGTTACTAGTGTAGGAATTTGAATGTCTTCTCCAGCATTTCCTCTTTTTATTTACTCGAGTTCACAAGAGGACAGTTAAAGTGATGATGCCCTAGGACAGAGCACATCTAATGGAAAAGCCGTGGTGGCGGCCCTGTTCCAGGACATGAGTGTCCAAAATCAACAGAACTCATCCTGCAGTATCCCTCACTATCTGGAGTCATTCTTGCTCTCCTAAGAGGAGATGATAACCCACAGGCCAGAGCCAGAGCCAAGGCTCTCCTGACCTCCCCAGGAAAGAACTCAAATGATTAGCAACCAGCTTCCACACAACCTCAAATGGTAATCATTGAAACTGGGCAAAGTTCCCATCTAAAAATTAAATGTTTTGATCCTTAACAAACAGTAGGCTTCTATAAATTGTTTCCCACCTACCTAAAGATATCATATGGTGTGATATTTAGAAGTTTTAGGGGCTCAGAGAGGCGGTTGTGAGGAAGAGGAGCTACATAGGTGATACTGCCTATTAACTGATGATGTTACATTTTCCCTATAGCAATTGAATTAAGCAATGGACAGTGTGGTAGTGGCGGAAGTAAGGGGGAGCAGAAAATGATGGTTGTAAGGCTGGTGCTCGATATGTACATTTGTAACAGCTCTAAATTGGCATTAACCGTGTGTCTGTTTTGCATTATCTGAGTTTGATACATTGCCTTGTCTTCCCATCTACAATGTAAACAAGTCAGAAAGTAATGTTGTGTGTGCCTTCTCAGAAAGCCTAACCGTGTGCTAATGATGATGCTTGGAAATACGAGTGTCTCGAAAAAAAAAATCACAAAAAAAAGAAGGGAGGGAGGCAGGGACGGAGTAACAAGGGAGAGACAAAGACACGGAGAGACAGTTGGTCATTGGATATGGAGGACTGCGTCACTGTGCTGTTGTTAGATAGGGACTGCAATTTTGTGCTCTGACATATGAGGCAAGGCGGGCTGAGTATAGAACCATCTGCACAGCTCTTTACCTCCAGCATTGATAACATTGACTGGAGTAATTCTTGGGAGTTGCTCTCTAATAAAGAGAAAAATGTATGCAGCAAGGTCACTGGAAATCAGGCAAATTCCATGTAAACGCCCTCCTTCAGAATGATAATCCAGACAAAGGAAAGAAACTGCAACTCTGCTCATTTCTGGTTGCTCCGGATGACTTATCCAAGTCATATAAAACAACCCAGTGACTTCCTTAGACCTAGCACCTCAGGCAGCAGAGGAAGAGCTAGATGCTAGGCCTTCTGGGTTTCCACTCAGTTGCTATCATTGGTTAGTAGCTCCTTCCCATCAGTAATCCTCATAATGACTCTTCCTTTGTTTCCAAGCTCAATCATTTCCTCTATTTGCACACACTCAGCAAGAATAGATCTTATTTTGAGAAGTTAGCCACAATTTCATAAACTTCTATTTCAGTGTTTGCTTTAGGTGAGGCTCTAGCCACAGTTATCAGTCCTGATAGCGATTACATCATCGTTGCTGAGTAGATAGGGTAAACATGAAGCTCACACACAGACACACACACAGAGGCCATATCTGGCCTGTTTCATACATGCCACTCAAGCATGGACTTTAAAAATTTATTCATTTTGCTTTCAAGTGTTTACTTAGAGTAATGGGTTGTTCCAAGTTCCTGGAATGCAAACAGTAGCCCACCTATCTACATGCCGGAAACTACAGGCATCTGTGCTGGGAACAACCAGAAGCCTGTTAGGAGGGGATGTGAGAGCCCCAGTGACAGGAGAGGGAAATGTGCTGCAGACCTGAGCTGGAAAGAGGACAGATCTGATCCGATGGTACTGGAAATTGATTTCTCTGAGGTCCAGAGGGTATAGAAGAGACGGGACTCAATAAGAAAGTAAAAGAGAAAAAAGTAATAACAGGCACTGCCATGAAAGACTAGAAAGGGTGAAGTCCAGAGCCTGTAGTCCCTGTGTGGGATAGCAACTGCACATGGTTCAAGTTCTCTACTGCCTGATGCCGTCGCAGACCTCAGGTCCTGCCACTCAAACAACCAAAAAGCACATAAGGGCCACATAGGACCCACTACACTAACTACATGACAGCTGGGGACTGCAGTTCCCACTAAGCCAAGTGTGTATCTTCAGTGATCAACAGTGCCTTCCCTACATCCCTCTGCACATTGCTTTCAGAGCCACTGAGTCTTGTTAGTCTACGGGAATGGGAGAGAATCATACTTCCATTCAGCTAATAGTTATTGAATACCTACTGTGTGCCATGTAATGCAGTAAGCCATATGTGGTATCCATGGCATCAGATATATCATGGAAGAATGGGAATGGGATGAGAGCAGCCAGCCAAGCTTGTGGACCAGAGGAAGTGAGACTAAGTCATGTAGTAGTGAGGATGAGTTATCAGGGAGGGAAGTAAACAGGCCTAAGTCGGGGCACGTCTACAGGCTGAAAAGGGATGCCAGGTCTGAAGATGACCATAAAGGAAAAGAAACAGGAAAAGCCTAGAGGGTGTCAGGATGATGACTCTATCCCAAATACACTGAAGTAAGGCCTTCTGCCGGGCCCTGCCCCGAGGAGGTATGTGAGAGTCCCAGGAATGAACTTATCCCAGGTGTGGGCTTTGTTGGCAAGAATGGAGAAGGAGGGGGTAGGCACACTCCTGAGGAAATGGCTGCTGGGCTCTCCAACAACCATCACAAGAGGAAATAGTCATGCATCTGTGCTGTGGCCCAGGTCACAGTCCTAGGATACGCATAGCTAGATGCACGTCCATAGCACATGTACTGAGGGGCAGGACCCAGCCTGTTTATAAGAATAAAGCCACTGGTTGTGATCTAAGTCATCACAACAAATTCATATCTTGGAGGAGGCTGGGAGGATACAGGCTGAGAAGATGGTATAGTTGGAAGCCAGGCTTTAGGGTGATGGTATAGACTTTCAGTTTCTTATATTCCCGTCAAGCCTGCTTCTGTCAGCTTTGTTTCCTAGAAAAGTCAGTGAGGGCAGCAGAATGCCCAGGCATGTTTATATGACATGAGTCTCAAAAACAGAGTTCTACAATGAAAAACTCTAATGCATTGCCAACTAAGATTCACAGCATATTAAAGTCTCTGATGTATGACTCTGTAGTTTAAAACAGTTAATCCAAGACTTATTTTGTGTGAATGATATACATGCATGTGTGTTTGCATGCTGGTATGTGTGGGTGCACTTGTATGTACGGGTTAGAAGTTGAGGCTACCAGCTGAAGTCGTGTGTCTTCCTTCATTGCTCTCTCCATCATCTTTTGAGGCAGGGTCTCTGACTGAAACCCAAAGCTCACTGATTCATTAGCCACTAGTCAGCTTGCTCTGGGGAGTAAAGAGCTATACACAGTTCACCTTGCCTACTCAGCAGTCCTTGGGTGCTGAGGATCTAAACTCTGCTCCTCATATCACTACCCACTGGGCCATCTGCTCAGCCCTAGGAGCTTTTTTTTTAAAGCAGGGAACCTGTCCTTGTCTGAAGAAAGCAGTGTCTCTTGGAACATACTTTCAGAAACATTAGCTTGTTGATATCTATATCTAGAGTGTTCAGTTCCGTAATTCCAGTCCAGTCAAGAAAATTGGAAGTTCAAGGTCAGTGTGGGAAACTTAGTGAGAATTTATATCCAAAAATTAAAAAAAAAAAATGGTCTAGGTCTATACCTAGAGTACAGTATCAACTAGCATGTACGAGGCCCTGGGTTCACTCTCCAGTAATGCATAAACAGACATCAAAAAGAGTACATGAATGCTGGTAATTCAGAATAGATGTTGGTGGGGATTGGAAACAGTGGCATTTGTTTTCAGGGAGAGCATAGAAAATTTCAGGATTTGATGCTTAGAAGCATCTGAGTAAGTCCTACCTGAAGATAAGAAAGCAATGAAACAGCCGGCAGAACCCACTGTCTGTTGAGGTTCTGCTGACTTCCCCGCACTGTGTGTGCATCCAGTCCCACTCCCAGTGTAGACACACACAGACTTCCTTGCTAAACAACAGCAACACGTCAATGATGTTACTTTTTCTGTTGAGATCTACTCTAGCTAACATGTAGAAGGAATATGTGTCCAAAGGAATTTTAATTGTAAAAGGCTCCATGGAGCAGGACACTAATGAGCTGTCAGTTTGCAAAGGGAACAGTGACCCAGATCTGCGGGCTGGACTTACCTCAGCATACTTGCTCTTAGGCACTCTGCTGGCCATCACTGGTGCAGTTTCTCGTTTGAAGAGGGTCTGGGCTTCTAGAAAGAACCTAGCACTTTCCCTTTGGTGTTTTGTTTCCTATTATCCAGTTCATTTAATTTGAGCACTATAACTACCACAGAGTATTGCTATGAGATCTTTCCAGTAAGCATAATGGCTGTGGATTTTTTTCTAACATGCTTCCCATTGAAATGATAAGTGCATAGACCATCAGGATTGGATTGTACTGCCAACAGGAAAGGTGCATCCCCTACCCCCCAACACACACACACTTGTTGCTAACTATGTTTTTCTATTTGGTGGTAATGAGTTTCAGTCAACAACCAAGTTTCAGTGGTCATTTCCATGCCACAGGGGAAATGGAAACATTTCCGAGCACAAATCCAAAGAATTCAAGATCAGAAAAGAGCAACTGTTGGCTATGATGACTGATGAGTGAGGGTCAGGCTTGAGTTCAGGAATTATTGCTCTCCACTCAGACAAGCAGGATTAAGCAACACTTTCCCTACCCCTGTGCTCCAAAGTCTAATTCCAGTACCTGGGAGAATGCACCCAGCAAAGGAGACACAGAAGTGGCCCTCCTGAGCCAGAAGGACATCAGTATATTGCTTCACTTTCTACTGAAGTGCATGTAGTTCACATTTCTTTGAAGTCCTGGGACAACCTTATGCTAACTAAACTTTCACATAGTTCCAAGAAAATGAAACTGCTTCCTCCAAAGCTTCGCTTTACAGAGCTGAAGGCCATCTATTTAAACAACATAAAAGCAAGCCTGTTCCATGATGACACGTGGCAAGCACTCTCATTTGCTTATCATGCCTGCCACCTAAATGGGAAAGATAATTAACTAACTTTACAAGAGATCTGCCTATGAGAGAGCTGCCTTTTAACCACAGCACATTTCCAGATGAGAACAGTTAATAAATCTGAGGGCATTTATCTTTAGATTGTGATCTAACAGCAAGCAGAAGGAGACTTTATGGTAGGAGAGCTCTTAAGTAATTAGGACTGGAGGAAGAGAGAGGCGGCAAGAGAAGGTGCTTAATTAATCATTCTGCAGTGCCCCTCAAATATCCTTCCTGTGATGCCCTGGTTGTCACTAGTCCATGCTCAGTGCTGCTCAGTGACCCTATTTCCCCATCTCTGTGTCTCCACTGTTGCTGCCCCCATGATCTTTTCCAGTGCTGGGCACACAGGAAAACAGTAGCATGTGCTTTGAGTTTGAGAGAAATCAGCCTGTACTCCGTGTCCACCATGGGGGAAATAAGCATTCTGTGCAAACAGGTTCTGCTGCCCCAGAATGCACTGGTGCTCGCAGCACACTTCTTCATAGCACTTTTCTGTCCAGATCACCCTGCCTCCCTAGTTTGCACACCGGTTAGCTATTGCTTGACAGGAGAGAGCCCTGCACATAGATGCATTTACTCTGTCCACATCCTTCATAGTGGGTCCTCTCTAGTGTAAACAGATCCCGGAGATATTAATTCTGTTTACCCCAACACAAGTCTGCCATCAGATAAGTGTCCGCTTAGCAAACATGGTTGCTGTGCAGGCTGGAATGGCTCATTGGTTAGCATCCGTTCTTCCACTTAGAGAAAACCATTTTCTCCCCAGTGGGTGGTCACACCATTTATTGTTCAACAGTCAGCAGCACAGAAACGCAATGACAGCAGATGTCCTGGGAGAGGACTCACCATTGCCTGTAGCACATGGGCTGCACCTGCCAGGGCATAGCTTACTCTTGCCAAAGGTCACACAGCAGGCAGGGCCACTAGGTGTCTCCTGCTAAGTGCCCCATTTAGGACCAGATTTCCCTAGAACAGAGGAACAGAGGCAGACGGTAACGATGAAGACAGCAGAACTCACATGCAGTACTCTGCACAGCTGCTGGAAATGGCTGCCTGTTTGACTGTCTCATCTGCTACTTCATCCTCTGGGCATCTCCTGGTTATTTGGCCTCTCACTCCATACCCTGATGTCATTTGGCTCATGGTCTTCCTGGCTTCTGATCCTCTACAGTGCTCACTTGACTGCCTGCTCTACCTGGGCCTATCCTCTTGATAGAGTTGGGAAAATTCCCTTAGGTACTTGGCATAGTCACCAAGACCCTTTAGGGGTTAGGTCATTATTGCTGTACATATGTGGGGTCCATGTTGGCTTGCTGAATGGCAGACATGTATCTCATGTTGAGTCTTCAGGTTCCGACAGTGTCTTTTAGGCATCTCTCAGCTCAGAATCCTTAGCTTGGTGCCACCAGGGTCAAGAAAGCATGAGGAGGCAGGCAGACTATGCCAACACATCCCTCCCTTTTTAGACATGGGTCAGAACACTCACCTCTCTTTACTGGAGGCTTTACAATGGTAAGTAAACATCGCTCTATTTTCTCTTATATATCTTCAAGGATGGGTGGTCAACCCAGACGGTACTTTCAGCCTGTTCTCCAGCCACCACTCAGATACCACAGCTAGCAGCCCTGATGTGTCTTTCTCCTTGCACAGTGTTAATTGGCAGTCTTTAAATGGGATGTAAGAGACACATCTTTCTCTCAAGAAGGGTAACACGTTAGATACAATCAATAATAGAGACAGACATAAAGTGGGCTTGTCTCATGTTACATAATGTGTTTGCTTCAATCTGACTTTCTTACCACAAGCTAGATCTAACTCTATTACACTGTTGTCCTGTTTCCCTAGACCTGTGTGTGTACAGTGTCACTAGATCAATGTCAAATACTGTACATTCACAGGTTAGCCACCGGTCCTTCTGCTTCTCCCACCTGGGGCATAGGACTGTCACCTGGACCCCAGACTTCTTCTCTGCTTGCTCCTACTACTACATTCTGGCCCCCAGAACAGGCAGAGCCCACTTGTTCTCTGTGACCCTTCTCTCTTTGTTTAAGATTCTTCCCTGACCACAGAGCATGCTCCCAAGATCCCAGGGTCCTCTCCATGCTTCATGTTGTTACTCCCTCTTAGAAGGCAGGGGAATACTTTTTAGACTTCCTGTCTGAGTCCATGTCCCTCACCTTGGACAGCAACAAGCCCAGGGTTAGAATACATTCTTCTTAATCAAGTATCTGCAGACAAGTCCCTTCCTTCCTAGTAGCCTGGTTGGTTGATATCATCTGATACAGAGGGAACCAGGCAGGAGGCCCCAACAGAGGCTATGAAGAATTTATAGGCATTTTATTGGAAACCAAAACTTACTTTGGTTGGGGTTTTGAGACAGGAATTTGCTATCCAGGTTAGGCTAAACTGGAATTCACTGTGTACTCCAAGCTGGCCTTGAAATTGTGATATTCCTCAGATTTCAACCTTCTGAATGCTGGGATTTGAACCACCGGTGTCCCAGAATATATTTATTGTATGAATTTGCTTCTACTGTGTCCAGTTGGAGAGGGTAACGATTGAGTGATGAGAAGCCTCATTGATGTTGCTTCTGGCTGATTGCAGCATTTATTTAAAGCTACTCTTTTAATATATTAAACAAGAAAACCATGTTTTAAAGAAGAGCATATAATAAGGAAATGTTTACTGCCTCTGGGGGCCCCAGTGAAGCAGCAGGATTGACAGAAGGAAGGTCAAGAGACATCACTGTCTCTGTAGCTTTGCCTTTTTCATGGAAATTACAGAGCAACTAGTCAGATCCTTTGCTGCTAGATTAGAATCATTAAGCCTCAGGCAGTTTAGAGCAACACGGTTCACTACTAGAAACCTAGCTCATCTGGTTTACATCCCAAACCCCACTCCCCATCCAAGACCTCACTGGGAGTTAGGCAATGACCCGTGGGCAGACTATGGCTATCAGCTATGGTGATATATTATATATTTAATAAAAAATAGTCTGGAATATCAGAGGACAAAGCCCTCTCTCCAGCCTCTTTTGCTTTGTTTCTTTTTTTAAGACAGGGTTTTCTGTATAATAGTCCTTGCTGTCCTGGAACTTGCTTTGTAGACCAGGCTGGCCACAGACTTACAGAGATCCTCCTGCTTCTGCCTCCCTAGTGTTGGGACTAATGGTATGCACCACTCTCAGAGATTCAGACAGATCTCTGTCTCCCTAGTGATGGAATTAAAGGCATGGGTCACCACTCTCTGACCTTCATGGCCTAGATGTGGGTGATTCTATTCTCTGATATTCCAGACTATTTTTATTAGATATACAATATATTGCCACAATCAGCTATAGCTAGTCTAAAAAGGGGGTTAATTCCAGTAGATTTATGCTAGAATTTTATACCACAAGTCTTCATGACTAATATTCAGCCTGCTATGAAGCAAACTAAGACACTGAGTTCAGCTAGGAGTCTTGAGTTTCTTATGTATCAGGACTGAGATTTAGAACTCTTGCCTTAAATTATTATATCTCTACTGTTCTTGTTTGGGAAGAACAAGAAGGTGAATGACATATGTCTTAATTATTTTTAATTTGCTGTGACAACATACCATGATCAAGCTCACTTATAAGAAAGCAATTTTGAGGTTCATGGTTCCAGAGGATACAGTCCATGACCATCATGGTAGGGAGCAAGGCAGCAGGCTGGCAGACAAGTGTGATGCTGGAGCAGTAGCTAAAAGCTTTTATCTGATCCACAAAGATAAGGCAGAAAGAGAGCATGGACTTTGGAAACTTCCAAACCTGTACCCAGTGATACACCTCCTCCAAGGCCACACCTCCTAATCCTTCCCAAGTACTTCCACCAACTGGGAACCAATTATTCAAATACATGAGCTTATAGGGAGGCATTCTCATTCAAACTACTGCAGAATATGATCCCAGTTAACCCTTACATCCATTCATCATATGTGAGATAGAATTTTAGAAGTATTCCTATTTATGGCTGAGGACAATTCATCTCAGAGAAGTTGAGTTGCCCACTTACAATCACCTAGTTTGCATATGAGGAAAGAAAGATGTGAGTCTGTTAGCCATAAGACTGCCAGCTGACTTGATTGAAGTTCTAACCCTGCCTCTTAGGGGCTTTCATTTCAGAAGGATCACATCAAATGTAGTAACTCATGAGATATGCCCAGCCAGACGGTACTTGAGAGCAGTGGCATCTTCCTACAGTTCTCTTTGGAGATGAGTGTGAAAATGTTTTTAGAGTTCTACTGAGCAGTTCCTTTAAAATACAATTTACAAAGAGATAGAAAAGAGCCAGCAAGGAGGTGATTTGGTCCTGTTCCAGGTGTATTTTAAGGCTCTATGCTTTTTTGCAAAGTTTACAGCCAATGTCAACAAGCACTTGGTTTGTCTAATCTTCCTGTGGTTTGCATAGAAGGTAGATTGGATGTTTTTCAAAGTTGGGACTTCCTGTTTTTCCTCATCCTTGTTTTTCTCTTTGAATTCTTTAATTTTTATACTGGTCAAGAAAACATTCAATATGGGACACAACTCATGTTCCATATACTTTTAAGAGGATTAACACTGGATGATGAGATAGTTTGTTGTGTTCTGTTTACTGTACTTCCCCCCTGCAAATGAAAGCAAATATCTACAGAGAGACAGTTTTTTCTGTATTTTTTAAAGACTGTAGGAGAGAGAATCTGAGCGTATTTGAGCTTGTGGCAATCTGCTGTGTCCTATTCTATGGAACTGAAAGTTACCAGTGATATGTACATTGGGTATCCCCATGCTAGGGAGGCAGCTGTCCCAGGAATTCACTCCGGTGGAAATGGTGAGATCCAGGGTCAGGTAGAGACCCTGCTCCCCAAAATACAGAAGAGTGATACAGGAAGAAACCTGTAGTTAACCCAACCTCTACATGCAAATGCATAAGCAAACACCCTCTCCCATAACAAATACCCATCCTCTAACACACACACACACACACACACATTTAAAAGGTGGGCAGTGCTTATGTAATGATACCTACAGCTGACCACTGGCCTCTACATACATGTGTATACATATCCATAGACATAGGCATATACATTACACACACACACACACACACACACACACACACACACACACAAGAAGTTGTGAAGGCCAAAAAGTGGGTCCATAGCTTAGAAAGTGGGCTTGGCTATCGGTTCCCAGGACTCTGAAGTACAACATGAGTCTGAATAATTGCTCTGAACCTGCATGTCATCAGGGCTTACTAGGTTTCCTTTACAAACTACGTTTTAAGCCATAGAAGACTCTAAAGCAATGCTAGTTAAACTGTGTCAACACTGAGTTGAAATGCTTCTTGCATTTAGACTGAATACTGTTTTATATACAGGGCTGCATGAACTGAGATATGGTCATTCTCACACAGCCCCAGTGACCCCTTCACTCATGAAATACTTCTTTCTTTCTGTGCAGGTACACTGGGCATGTTCCACAGATCTTTGTTCTAAAGACTTACTCTACCCATTTTGGTCAGCCAGAGTTACAGTTCCTAACTGTGGGCCTTATCTAGCCATCCTGTCCATATCTCACATTGGCTTAGTCCTTGTCCCTACTATCTATTTCTCTCTGTCCTTCCCCTGGCTTCCCATCTTCAGCTCATTGAGTCTGTCTGCCTTAGGGTCTTATAAACATGCTCTAGTCCTCAGTAACTGTGCCCCTGGTTCTAAAGATTGCTAGGTCTATAAAGAAATATACAGGATGAGGTGAGTTTGTGGTGAATGCCTGCATTACCAGCACTCCTGAGGTAGCCACTGAAGGATCAGGGATCTAAGGTCATCTTTGGCTGCAAAGGGAGTTCTAGGCCAGCCTGCGATACACATCTCAAACCGTCAAACAGCCAATAAACTAACCAATCAAAAAGCTATGTGTATACATTTAATGCATAGAGTACACTGGCCATAAAATGTTAAGGTGTCCACTGTCTGTGGCAAATATGATGCTGACAGACAGGCCAAATGATCAAGCATAGCTGAACGAGTGAATGATTTCTATGAGTAAATAAAAAGTGCCAACAGTTATTGTGCCGGGATCAGTCACAGGGCACCCAGAGGTTAGAGGGGTCGATCCTCTGAAGATGGGTAGGGGAAGACTGTTCTCTGAAGATGGGTAGAGAGAGACTGTTCTCTGAAGATGGGTAGAGAGAGACTGTTCTCTGAAGATGGGTAGAGAGAGACTGTTCTCTGAAGATGGGTAGAGAGAGACTGTTCTCTGAAGATGGGTAGAGAGAGACTGTTCTCTGAAGATGGGTGGAGGGAGACTGTTCTCTGAAGATGGGTAGAAGGTGACAGGAGACATCGGCTGTTCTTCAACAGGGTTGGAAATCAACTGAGAGACTTCAAATAGGCCGCACAGTGATTCTGTTTGCTTTTGTTGTATTTTTCATTTGTTTGTGTATTTTGTGTGTTTGCCTGGGAGACTCATTCTATAGCCTATGCTGGCCTACAGTTTTCCACAATCCTCCTGCCTCTCAAATGGTATTATAGGCACAGGTCACCATACCTTGCTTTCGTTTGTTATTTTTGAAGCAATATTACTTTAGCCCACGACAGTTTGAAACTTACTAAGTAGCACAGGCTGGCCTCAAACTCATGGCAGTTCTCTTGCATCTCAAGTGCTGGAATTATCTGGCTTCTTAGAGTTTTCAGGCAGGCAATTTTTTAGGGCCCTGGGAAGAAGCCTTTATTGACCTTTCTTGACCTGCTAAGCCTTTATTGATTGACCTAGCTAAGATGCCTGTATGTTCTAGATGCTTTTATGCTCTAGAGATTTTATTGTAATTGTTACCTGTTTTAGACAAATCACAGTTTAGGTGAAGACAGAAAAAGAAGGAACAGGGCCTGAGGAACTGAAGGCTTGGGGGCAGCACACAGCTCCTAGCATCTAGCCTTGTACAGCAGAAATCACAGTGCTTTCCCAAGGACCCTGCTTAGAGATGGCATCACACGTGAGCCTTGAGAGCATGCTGACAACAGCACACCAATATTTGCTCAAGGAAGGATGGCATTTACATTTGCACACACAGAAAATCAGCACCTCATTGCTTTTGTGTGCCTTTGTACAGCTGTTCATTTCCCCCAGGTTAAGCCAGTGAAAGTACCCTCTGATTTTGGATAAGTGATGCAGTTTCGTGTGCATTACATTTTCCCCTTCTCCTAAAATAGCCAGTATTCACAGATAGCTGCTATATGTCACTCTTCCATTCTTTCTCTCTGCTCATACATATATCTTGGCTTGCTTCTGTTTTCACTTGTTACTGGCTCACTACTTTGACTACTTTGAGCTTTTGTTCCCTCTGCTTTATCTCTGTTGTGTCCCTGTGTGGAGATATTATGTCCTTTAGTGTTTCTCTATCAGTGGACAGTCATGCTGTGGCCAGCTGCCTGCTGATTCAGACTGCTAATACACATGCTTGTGTCATACCATTCTTCTATAGTACTTTGGTTTGCATCCATTTCTGAGGAGTGATTGCTGGATCAGGAGGCTAATACATTTTTAATTTTATTCCTCTTTTCTGTGTTTGCTTTGTTTCTATTTTTTGAGACAGCATCTCACCCTGTAGACCAAGCTGATTCAAAGTCCCAAGCCTCCTGCCTTAGCCTCCAAGTGCCTGGATTCTAGAAAGATTTAATCAGTTGTTTTCGATTTTTCATGTGATAGTGATAGTGTGGCTGTTTCATTTCCCCAGCTCCCATTGAAGTGTGGCACCTATTTGCTGGTTAGGCCACAGTGACATCTGCTCTAGAGGCATCTTTTTCTGCAGTTGGCTGTCCACAGTGCTAGGCCTTTCTGAGCTTCACTGTGTGTTCCTAGTCATTTCTCCCATATGAGTTAAAAATCATTTGGCATAGGTCTAAGTGAAAACCTAAATTGCTAGATTATAAGTCAGACTCCATTACAGATAAATCCAGGAATGTCTTTCATGTGTTTCTGTTGTTTTCTCATTAGGAAACTGAGTGTTCATTTATGTGTATCTTACTGTTTGTCCTTGAAGGCCCAGATGCTATGATTTGTCTTTCATTGAAGAACACTTGTCTGAAGGGCTGGCAGGCTGACTCAGATGCTTGCTGCCAAGCGTGATGACCCGAGTTTGTACCTGGACCCACATCAGGAAAGGAGAGAACCACCCCCCTAAAGCTGTCCTCTGACACCCACACATGCTCTGTGACAAGCACACACGTGCTCACATGCGTTCAATCCGTGGGGAAAATTTAAAGGATCTTGTTTGATGTATTCCCAGAATTTTATAATTTTGGCACATGAGAGATATTTTATGAATCTGATACAGTTTTAATAAGCTTATTAGTCTAACAAAACAGGAATATGTGTCCATCAGACTTGGGGAAAGAACATACACTTTCAGCTTCCCTTGACATGGGTTCCTTTTAAATAATAAATTTATAGTAGGGAGTTTTATTAAAGACAATTGAGAGCCTTATTCTCCTAGCTCTTAGCATTAAGTTATAGTATTAATGTCTAAAGTGATCTTCGTTTGGCCTGGGAAGATTCAATTCTTCCATGTGTAAGTTCTTTTATCTTTGGGGTCCGTTCTGAGCAGCAATGTCACAGGACCTGTAGAGACAGAAATAACCCCGTTTGGGCACTGGGAAGCTTTGAGGGCAACTGTCCTTCAGCTGCCAGGAAGATGAAGGGACGGAAAAGGGACCCAAGCACATCACTTGTGGGAGGTTTAGTGGGATGTGAGCTACTGCCAGGGCACTGGGCATAACCCACAGGCCACCCTGCAGCCAGGTGCTGCCAGGCCACTGTCCCATCCATGGGAACACCACAGTCTTCCTCTATTTGGAGTCAGTGAAGCCTTGACTGGGGTTACGCTAACTTTCATAGGTGCCTTTTCCAGGGACCACCGTCCCGTTATTTACAGGAGCCAGCACTTATGTTCTGTTCTTTCCCCCAAAGAGCTCCCTGCGATCCACAGTCCAGGATAATCATTGAGCTGCTGCTTTTGTGGGAGTTCTGTGCCCCGTCTTCAGGACAGTGACCCATCCTGGGCTTTGTCACTAGATACTGTGACTTTACTCCTTCCTGACTCAAACAATAAAGTCAAGAGAGATTGAAAAGTATACCCAATGTTGACCCATGTCCTATGTGCACACACATATGGACAGCAACACCTCCTCCATATATATGCACAACACACACACACACAAATAAAAAGCAATAACAACTCCAAAAACAACCTTCTGAAATAGAAGGTTAACCATGGGATTTGAGTCACAGAATTATGAGAAAACAGGACAGCGGGTGCTGGCTACTTTCATTATCACTGCTACTGTAGTCACTGGGTTTCAGAGGGGCCAAGTGCAAAATGTTCGTTACTTAGTATAAATACATTTACAGATATCATGGGAGGCGATAGATAGCACATACATGTTTAAGTCAGAGTCTAGAGTAGCAGGGAGTGGAGAGTGAGCAGCTCAGATATCCCCAGCCCCCAGCCAAGGCTAAAGTGGCAGAGCAATCAGGAAAAAAAAAATCTAGCTAGCAGGGACAGATTAAGTATGGAAAGTTCTAGAAGTGCTCTTTCCATCCTAAAATTAGCCTTCCGTTTATTTGGGTCCCTATGCATGTGCTGTGCATGCATATGGAGGCAAGAGGCTGACCCTGTCTGTCTCTCCATTGATTTTTAATAAAGTTTGTTTGTGTAGTCCTGGCTCTCCTGAAACTTACTTTGTAGACCAGGCTGGCCTCGAACTCACAGAGATCTGCCTGCCTCTGCTTCCCAAGTGCTGGGAGTAAAGGTGTGTTCCACTACCACCTGTCTAATAAAATATCTTTCATTTATTCTTCAACAATGTCATACATATTACATAGTGCATCTTGATCATATCCACCCCCACCTCTCCCTTCATAGTCTCCTGGGTCACCACCCCCAAGACCCTTCAGCTTGTCCTCTTTTTAAAATAGGTTTATTTATTTTATGTGGATGAGTGTTTTGCCTGTATGTGTGTATGTATGTGTACCACATGCATTTGCGGTGCCCTTGAAGATTAGAAGAAACATCATATCCCCTGGAACTAGAGTTACAGATGGTTGTGAACCATCACGTGGGTACCAGAAATTGAACCTGAGTCCTCTGGAAGAG
Organism: Sigmodon hispidus; assembly: GCA_004025045.1. Taxonomy (NCBI): domain Eukaryota; kingdom Metazoa; phylum Chordata; class Mammalia; order Rodentia; family Cricetidae; genus Sigmodon; species Sigmodon hispidus. The sequence goes on from PVIH01004186.1 coordinate 121,734, forward strand.
CAATTCTATTAACCCCTAAACTATCTTTCCAGACCCTATCTGCTCCTCTGGGTTTTTTTGTTGTTGTTGTTTCATTTGGTTTTTGTTGTTTTGGTTTTGGAATCCACTGAATCCACTTAGTGCTGCCTGCTAGAATGTTTGCCTTGATTATATGGAAATTTATGCAGGAAACCATAGCTGCAGGGGTTTGTGAGCTCACTGGCCATGTTGTATCAGGGGCCAGCATTTCACAGCACACCTTCACATCCTCCAGCCCTTACGGTCTTTCTGTCCCCTCTTCTATAATGAACCTCAGGGTAGAGTGGTATAGATACCCTGTTTAGGGCTAAATATTAAAATCACTTATTCTCAGCATTTGAAGACCAGTTATGAATCTCTGTATCAATTGCTAACTGATACAGAGGGCAGCTTCTCTGGCAAAAGCTGAAGGCAGCACTAATGTGCATAAACAAGTACATAGAAGGCACCTTGACAACATGATAACTGCAGTAGGTTCTCCCAAGGACCTCTGACCTCCCAAGCCATGGACATTTGAGCGAGGTTTCAATACCAACCATGAGTTTACTCCTGTGCATCAGGCCTCCAAATCCAATCCAAAACCTTTTGGTTATCCCTGTAGTTTTTATGGTACTAGTGTACCAGTGGGCTTCACACAGAGCTTCCTTTCAGAGAACCTGGAGCCCACCAATTAGGCTAGAATGGCTGACTGGCAATCCCCAAGCACACCCTTGTCTCTTCCTCCCCAGTCTGAAGTACAAGCATGTGTCCCACAGCAGATATTTGCTTAGATGTTAGGGGTCTGAAGTAGGTCCTCATGGTGGCCTGGCACACACTTTACCAACTCAGCTATGACCCCCACCTCTCCTGTTGTTTTTCAACTCAGAACTGACATGAACGGGTATCACATTGACATATTAACCAGGAAATACTAGAGGACCATGTGTAAGTATAAAAAGCTACTAGGAAATAAGATGGTTCAGTGAAAATGTGATATCATGGTGAAAAATGAGGATGGTTGGTTTGTTTTTGTTTTTAGAGCACAGGCAATCTTTAGTGTTTTTCTAAAAAAGAACACTAGAATTTTCTATAATTGTTCTTTTCTGGTTTTTGTTTTGTTTTGCTTTTTTAAGATAAGAATGACCTTGAACTCCTGATCCTTCTGTCTCTCAAGTGCTGGGATTGTAGGCATACAAGTAGTTATTAGTAGAATTTTCTTAATAATATTCCTTCTTTGCCAAACCTTTGTCAAGGCAAATTTGGCTAAGTGGACGAGGTTCACATATGAATAAAGGAGAGTGGAAGGTTTCTATGACACTAAAATATGTCCTTTCATGATTAAATCAGTTTTCAAATTAAGATAGTAATTATTTAAAAAAAAATGCTTTTTAGTACTCCAGATATATGAAGACACTGAGAGAAACACAATGAATTATACCACACTCCAATGCACCTTTACTGGTGGTTGGTATTTATTTATTTTTATTTATTCATTCATCCATTTATTGAAACAGGGTCTCCTTGCATAGCCTTTTGCCTGGAATGTGCCATGTAGACTAGGCTGATCTTGAACTCTCATCTATATATTACAAGTGGCAGCAAACACCAGTGTCACCTTTGGCTGCACCAGGTCATCTCGGAGTTTTCTGGAAGCACTAAATATGGACCTACAGCACAGAGCCATATTTGACTACTAAAGAGACCAGCCTCCTTTGCCTGCTGTTTCCTTCAAACCGCAGGCTCACATGTGGGTGTCAAGCTCTTGGCTGGAGCTCCAGCTAGACAGAGCTGTATAGACACTTGAGAAAACAAAAATGTAGCTGGAGAACCACCAGGGAAGACAAATGATCCAATTTAACTCAAACCACTTTTTAAAATACAGACAAACAGAACAATAACAGTGGAAAATTACAGGAACCCAAAATCAGGGGAAGACTGACATCCAAAATGGCTGACCGCCCTAGTCATTAAAAGAGGCTGACCCCACAGGTGTCCGGGGCCAGCCGTGCACTTCTAATTCCCACACCTCCACAAATGTCACCTTCCTGAAGATGATGAATTCAGGAAAGATTTGTAAACCCTCCGTTAACTGTTTCATGATGCAATGGATATGACAGGCACCCTGGAGCTTCAGAGGGAAACATCAACTTTGATCAAAAGGCTTAGAAAACATCCTGAACTGTCTCCACATAAAACAAAAGATTGTCTCGCCTGAAAGTCTCACACTTTCTCTAATCCAAGATGAGACAAATGAACGCAGCATCTTACTAAAAGTTTTTTTTGTTTGTTTGTTTGTTTTTAATGGGGCTTTTAGCATTGACTATCAAACCCCAATGGAAACCATACAGAAGAATTTGAAAAGTCATTTCTGAATAAACAGCCTATGACCCTGATCTTTAGGTAGCATCTGCATCCACAGCTCTAGGCACTTCCTGAATTGTGTAGCCACCCTTCTTTTGTCCTCACAGTCCTCATCTTCAGAACCTGGAGACTCACTCACCCTCGATTTTTGTTGGTTTGTTTGTGTTCTGAGGGTTGAACCAAGGTCTTGTGTATAGTTGGTAAGCATTCTCCCTTCAAGCCAGACTACCAGCCCAGCTACTCAGCTCTCCACTGGCTCTCTCATTTTCTCTAGGTCTTATCCTCTAAGCTTGATTTTCTTCTTAAACAACCAAATCCCTCAACATAACTTGACTCTGTCAGGGAATGGTTTGCTTTGTTTTCCAGACTCTTCCAAAGCAAGTGAAAGCGGTGGTGAGTTGGAAAAAGCTTGTATCTAAGCTTAACACTTACAAGGCCAGTCATGTGACCCAATGCTGCCTTCTATTTGTGTCCCTGTTACTATGGCTCAGAGACAGCTGGGTGCCTAGTTGTGTGGGGCGAGAGTGTGATAGGGCAGACATATCAAAAGACGCACTGCTTATCTCCTCTGCAAATATCATAACCACGAAGATAGGTGTAGTGTACCTGTCATCACTTTACTTATTTTAAGTCCATAAAAATCTATGAGGAACTGTAATTTTTGTAACCTATAAAACTAAACCTAAGGCTATGATTTTACCTATTAATGATCATATATATAAGCTATAGATCATTCCTCTTTGTTTCTGTGTTGAATGGTGTTAAGTACTTGCAAGAAAATTGGTAGCGAATAAGCCTAGTCTGGGTAGCTCAGTATTGAGTCCCAAAGCCATCTGAAGACTTGACTTGTGGGTGTTGGTGAAGGTGTCTCACAGCAACTATTTGAGCTGTCATGGATGTGGGATGACAGCAGGTGATGTGTCCTGAAGGATCTCAATCCAAAGTTTAGCAGACTTGTCCAGTCTCCAGGTCCCAAGTTAAAAATATTTGGAGTTTAGGATTTCCTGTCCTAGACAGTTTTCCTGGGGGAGGCCAGGTCAAACCTGGGAGCCATTTCCCTGGTAGGTGTTTTACTTTTTAATAAAAGCCCTTTGATTTGACAAACTTGTATTAAAACAAAAGAGCAAAAAGACAACCATAGGAGACACAAAGGTGCCCGTGATCTTTCAGTTTTTCTGGGATGTTGTTGTGTCTGTGAGGCATGCTCCACACTGCTGCTGGTTGTCGGTGGGGGTCTGAAGTGGGAAGAGAGAACAGTGGTGTTCCATGTAGGACTAGGACATCATCTTTAGCATCATCACTTGTTAGAGTGCTATTAGGTCTGGCCACAAGCCAAGCTCAAGTACCTTTGCTTTGGAAAGCGGAAGGTATAGGTACCAGCCTTGAACTGGCAAGTACCTTAGTTCTGCCTTCATGGAGACCTCATTCATCCCAATGACATCTCAGGTACTTTTTTGAGCTGAATCTTAAGGCCATAGCTAGTCCTCTTCCCTAGCCACAGCTGCCTCTACTGGACTTGACTGGGTTTCAAGCAGCATTGCCAGAGGCCTCTGACCTACCTAGTTAACTTTGCAATACAGCCTAGTCACATGCCAGCAGGACTGGGCATGTGTGCCCTTGACAGGCTTAGATGTATCCCCAGAGACCTACATGGAGGATTCTTGGCTTTCTCGTCCTTTCTATCTATAGCCTTCCCAGGGGATGTCTCATTGGCCACCAGCTTTAAATGTTATCCTTGTACTGACAACTACAAAGGAGGTCCACACACAGAGGGCTCCCCTGCATGCCACACAACTGTGAGGTGTTCCACCCCTTCATCTCCACGGTCCCTATCTTAGTGAACACTGCTCAGCCACAAACCTCAATAGTCATCCATTTTCCCCTTTGCCTCACACGCATCATGAAGACTCTCCTGCTCTAGTTTCTCAGCCTCCAAAATATCTGGTTCTGTCTGTCTCTACTACACTTCATTTTTATACCACCACCTCTGGTCTGGGTTCCCCCGGAGCTCCTGATCTCCTGCTTGTGCCCTTTTCTCTTGTGTCATCACAGCTGGTAACAGAAGTGCCTTCTTTGTCCTATCTGGAACTCTCCTTGTCTGTTTGTCAATCCTTCGACTCCGCCTCCCGTAAGCTCCACCTTCCTGTCCTTCATCCAGCTAGCTCCTCATCCCTAAGGTGGTAGTTAACTCCAGTGCTCCCTCATGGAAGTTCCTTTGTCTCTCTCTAAATGAGGCCTGCCAGCTTGTAGGCATATTGCTTTTCTTCAAGACACATCCCAGCGGATGTTTATACTTCTTACACGTGTTTTATTTCATTCTCCAGTCTGTCTATCCACCCTCCCGTCATGGATGGGATATCCTGCCATGGAGCGGTTTTGGGGACAAAGCAATGGAATGCAGGTCTCTATTCCTTGGAGCTTGAACTCAGAAGACACAGATACCTAAGATAACAAGTGAATATACAATATGCCAAGAAGTGGGTGCATTATGAACAAAGTGTGTGTGTAGTGGGGTAGGTGGTACAACCAATCAGTGGCTGAAGGACATGTCGAAGCCTAGCAGATGGTTAGAAGTCATCACAAATAAATGGAAGATGAGTGGTTTGTCCCATATGCACTTTTGAGAAAATGTAAGCTGTTTGGAGGTAGTTAATTTTGATCCATCTCTCAAAAGTGCCTGGAAGATTAAGTAAAAAAGTTAAGTGTATAAACAAAACCATATCTTATTACAGATGGGTAAATAGCAATGGCTGAAAATGAATGCAATGACTTTCAGGGAATGATCCATGGTGTTTCATAATCATATTCTGATATCAAGAAGGTCATAAAATTAATAATTTGGGCAGATTGGAGGAAATTGCTACAAATGGGCATATTTTTATAATAATAAATAATAAATAAATAAAATAATAAAGTCCAACTTTAACATACCTTATGTTCTTAATTCTAAAGCTTTCGTGCATTTCAATACTAAAGTCAGGGTGTAGTGTTTTTTTTTTTCCAAGTGAAGTATGCATTTAACAGCATCACCACAGACATTAGATCAGTGGGTTGTCTCTGGGCCATAGCATTTCATAACTAAAAGTCCTTGCTCTCCATGTCCTTTTTTATCCAGTTACTGGTGCTCAGTGCACAGCCTGTCTGTATCTCTTCTGAGGTCCTTTGAGTGACCCACTCAGCACTTCAGTGATAGAAGCTGATTCAGGCTGAAGTCGGCCTGTGCGAACCCCCTGCTCTTTTCTTCGCCATCATCGTTGGACTTAGTGAAACTTCTTGGCCCTGCCCCAGCTGTCATTAGCTATACCCTTCTCAACCACCTCAGCTCTGGGTTCAGGACTGCAATCGGAAAGGGCTGGTGGAAATAGAAAGTACAGCCAGGACTGATGGATTGTTGTGCTTGTTTGTTATTTAGCAACAACAGAAAAAAAAACAAAACACTTTGTCAAGAAAACACATAAACAAAAGGTATGCTACGAAGTGTATTTGAAACTTGTGCTAATAAATTTAATTTAAATTTTAACACACATTTATGCACTAAAAACAAACAATTCACTGGCTGGTGAGATGGCTCAGCAGGACTGGGTGCTTCAACTTGATTCATTCCCTGGAACCCACATTACAGAAACTTCACTTCTGTAAGTTGCCCTCTGACCTCCATGTATGTGCCCTGGTATATGTATACACAAACAGACACACACACACACACACTAAATGATTTTTTTTTTTGGTAAAACATTTAAAATTCAAAATTATAGACTTTAGGAAAGATGGGGAGGGTTTAAACTTTACCGGTTCTAAGAGGCCAAGAAGGGATTCCATGGTGTAATGTTGGCACTGTGGATTCTACACGTTCTGGGAAGCTGGGAAGGCAGTGATTAAAAAAAGTTCTGAGTTGACTTTTAGTGGCGCAAGACCTAAGGTGAATAGATTCTTGTATATTAATGAGGAAGTGCAGTCTGGAGAGAGCAGAGCAAGCAGGATAGGGTGCTGAGGAGAGGAAGCAAGAGTTGGTGTCTACTTGAGTCTACTATCATGGTCCATGGGGAACTGTACCAGAGTGACCCGCATGGAAGCAGGGAGCTCATCCTCAGAACTTGTAACCATCACTTCTTAGCTTCCTGCCCTCTGGGGTCTTTGACATGATGGGTACCACCAGCATCCATCACAGGTTCACAGTGGACTAACTTGATAGATGATTAAATTGATAAGCTTTGAAACATAGGAAGAGCCTGTAGACAGGCTTTTCTTTGGACCACCAGCTCATAAAAAAAATGGCATTGAGACTTATATTACTTATGAAAGCTTGACCTTAGCTTGGGATTGTTTCTAACTAGTGCTTATAACTTAAATGAACCCACTTCTACTAATCTATGTTCTGCTTCGTGGCTTTATTATCTCTTCTCTGTACTGTTCTTCCTTTTTGCTCTGCATCTTCTGGTTTCTCCACCTTCTTCCCAGTGTCCTTTCTGCCTATAAGTCTTGCCTAGCTAATGGCCATTCAGCTTTTTATTAAACCAAACAGAATAGCAAATATAAAACAGGAGCCCTCCTGTCAAACACAAATTCATTGCCTGGGAGTATCTTGGTTTTTAGTTTGCTCTGTGGTGCTAATGTATTTTACCTGCTTTGATAGAAGGAAACATTGGCTTCTTAAAAAAAACAAACAAAAATGAAGTTGTTACTGCTCTATATACACTAAGAAGATTCTTGTGGATAATTTCAAGTTATTATAGGGAAAAAATGAATTAGAGATATGATTGAAAAAATTTGTCAAAAACTAGCATTATAATTCCACCTTTGCCATCAAAAGAATTAACTCCTCAGCTGTCATACGTTTTTGTTCTGGGATTTTCTAAAATTGTTTCACACAGTGGTATTTCCCTACCAATGCATCCCCAACTTCCCAGCAGTGCCTTGCGTGGAATGCTCAACTCTGTCAGTGTTCGATGTGTGACTCAGCAGCATCTCTGGTTAAGACAGTTGAACAGAGTGTCAGTGAGGAATAGAAGCCCTTGAGTTTTGCAAAGCCTGAATTGATGCTGTGTTATGTGAGAGACCTGGCTAATGGAATAATTTTTAGTAAAACATGAACTACCCCACCCCACCCCTACACACACACATCATAGCATGTCTGAAGTCTGAATACAGTTTATAAGCAGTTGCCATTCAGTTATAATTGGAAGGGTTTCATTCCTACTTAGTGGTACATAAACTAAACAGCATACTTTACAACTGATAGTTTTAGTAGCCAGTGAAACATAGAATGTGTTTGCTTTACTAAAATTTACTGTAATGATTCTTAAACATTATATGTTTGGAGAGCCATCATGGGTTTATTTGTTGGTCCAGCATTTCTTCTTTCACAGCCTCATTGACTCACTTAGCGCTCTGCATGCCATCTTTAAAGAGTACTGCAAAGAGGCACTTCATCTGTGCCACAGCTGTTTATGGAGAAAACCATGAACTACTATCTGATCAAAAGAAATGGGGCAGACAGGAAAAATACGTCTATGCTTTGAGTTAGCAGACTGAACACAGCTTTTATGAATGTGACTGTGCGTCTGTTGGAGGAGTGAATGCAACAGGTAAAAGGCTTTAGGGTGTCATTATTTTAAATGATGACTCTGTAGTGATGGATACATGTCATTAGACTTCAATACATTCTACTAGAATGTAGGACACAATGATTGAGCCCTTGTGTTGACTACAGATGACTGAGGGCAGAGTGTTGATATAGGTTCTTCATCTGTAGCCAGTGTCCCACTCTGGGCCACGATAGTGGGGGGAAGGCACTGTGTTTGTGGAGGAAGGGAACAAAAGAGAACTGGGTCATTTTCACTCCCTTCTTCCAAGAACTTAAAGCTATTCTAACAATGAAGTCTATTGTAAACAATTTATAACTGCTGTGTGAAGGGAGGGAAAGGTCTAAAGGGAAAGGGCAGGCAGGAGCAGGAGCCTGATTAGAAGGACAACATATCGCATGCTTCCTCCGTGGATCTAGATTTAACTACATACACACGTGTGACATGAGAGTAGACTGGGGGCTATTTCAGGAGGGGAAGGAGGATCAGAGAAAGGGGGTCTGTTGAAGGCAGAGAGGTGAATGCAAGCAAAGTAGGCTAGGCTGAACTAGAACTCAAGAACTTCAAGTATGTTGGGATCATAGGCACAAGTCTGTAACAGATTAGGAGTTTTAAAACATCAACTTTTAATTAATAGTCTTAAACCTGTCTTTTGATGCTCAAACATACTTGTTGGGTTTGTTGCTTTCCCCGATGGACAGGTATCTCCCCCCAAAAAAGTACTCTTACTGAAGCTAATGTGGAAAAGAAAGAAAGAGAGAGAGAGAGAGAGAGAGAGAGAGAGAGAGAGAGAGAGAGAGAGAGAGAAAGAAAGAAAGAAAGAAAGAAAGAAAGAAAGAAAGAAAGACCAGTATTTTCTATAAACTTAGGAGCAGAGTCACCCTGCACACTTTCCATCGTTTCCTGGAAAACACATCTGCCAGGCCCCATGTTGGATGCTCCACAGATGTTGCACTCTTTTTCATGCTAGTGTGGTTTCTTCTCTCTCTTGCAGGCCTTGAACCGGGGCATCGCTGCAGTCAAGGAAGATGCTGTGGAGATGCTGGCCAGCTATGGGTTGGCATACTCCCTGATGAAGTTCTTCACGGGCCCTATGAGTGACTTCAAAAACGTGGGCCTGGTGTTTGTGAACAGCAAGAGAGATAGGACCAAAGCCGTCCTGTGTATGGTGGTGGCCGGTGCCATTGCCGCTGTCTTCCACACCCTGATAGGTGAGGCTCCTGCCATCACTAAGCATTTTAGTTTCTTCTCAATTGCTTTAGATATAGTTGGAGGCTAAGTGAACTCTTTAGTAATTATTAAGCTTTTCTCATGAAGATTTCAGCTAGAAGGATTAAAGTTTGTGTTCTCCTGAATCAGTAATATTTTAAGACACTTTCCCCCCCCCCCCATGAAAGCTATAGTTTTGCACCTCTGATTCCCAAAGTCAGAAAGTGAGTGGATTCATTAGTAGGTAAAATCTAAAACAGTATTAGTAACTAATGGTATTTAACAATAGTTCCTAGAAATAACATTCCAGGAGGTGGGCAAAATAGCAGACATGCCTGCATTATACAGAAACATGGTGGCTGTTATTTTGAATTCATGCTTATCACCACTGAGAGCCAGTCAATGACAGTATGTTTTATTGAGATTTTCTCCATGACTCCTGATGCTGCTGAATTCAAAAGTATGCCTAAATACCCTTGGCAAGGCTGTTGCTGAAACAAGAAAGCTAGATCCCAATTACAGTTGCTGTATGCATGCTTCTAAAGACCTGGGAAAAGCATGCTGTATCAGAGTTGGGATTCTTTCTTTTGCCTTCCTGGTGGTCCTAGAACCCTTGGGGTGTGGTTTCACAATAGCTTGGCTTTAAAGCAGCTTTGACTGCCTGGCATAAAACTTGTGGGGACACATCTGTTGAAGCCAGTTGCCTAAAGCATTTTGAATGGTACTTGAGGAGTCTGCTGTGTACCTTAATGGTTGCTGGTTGTATGAGAAGCATGAATGTCACAAAGTAAAGGAGCCAGAGGATTAACACAAACCACTTACGGTGTATTCATTCGTACAATGCCAGTATTTACTCACACAGTTGTGAATTGGAGAGTAAATAGGGAGTGGGCCTTTGTGGTTTTCCTTCCTAATATGGCATAGAATTTTGTTCTAAGAGAAGAGGTCTGCTGGTATGTGTATTCGGCTGAGCGCTGATATTGATCATTTCATTTGTGCTTAAGAGCTCAGGGACTGAGCAGGCAGAGCTGGGTGCCTTTCTTTCTATCAATTTATGCCCTAATGAGTGTTTGGACACAATTTTTGCTGCTGCATTTGATTTGAGTCATTTCCAAAGACGGTATATGTATTGAGAAAATGTCGTACATTTTAAAATAAGGGTTGTATCTAAATAGGTAAATTAATTCCTTTTTCTATTAGTCTTTTTTATTTGGACCCTAAATAAATCCAACTTCCCCTATTTAGTCACAGTTGGATGAGACTTTGAGGTGGTGATGGCTCATGACTGTCTGTCAACTACCAGGAAAGGGAAAAACTGAGCAGACTGTATTATTGACAGTCATGAGGAAAATGTTAAATCTAAGCTTACTGTCTTACTGTTTTGTGTTTTTGAGAGAAGGTCTTATGAATCCAAGGCACCTAGACATGTTGTATGGCTGAGACTGACCTTGAACTTCTGACTCCTGAGTCTTGCCCTCCTGAGCTCTGGTCATAAGTGTACACCACCACACTCAGTTTATGCAGTCATGGGAGTGGACCACAGGGCTACAAGCATGGCAGACAAGCATTTTCCCACCTGAGATATAGCCCCAGCCAATTGTTTTTCCATTTTAAAAATGGAAAATTTAAAACAAGATCTTAGATTTAAATCAAACGTACTCTTTGTATCCCACTTACACCAAATAATTATTTTAGTACACTTGACTCTTTTTTCCTGGCTAATCTTCTATTCCCTCCACCAAACAGATACTTTGACTGCTTTCTGAAGTACACAGCAGTTAATTTTGAACACTTCCATCCAGACTCTCAGGATTTCCCTCTTTGACATTCACTGGCAACCCCACTGGTGAATCTCACATTTCTGCTCTTTTTCATCAGCTGTCTTCGCACACATTCTTCTCTCCCAATTTTTTCAGGCGTTTGTGAGATCGTCTGAGGTCTTGCCCTCTGTGTTCTGGACTTCAGCTCCCCCCCAGACTGTTTCTATAAACTGTTACTGTAAACATTACCGTGGTGACCGTTTCCCTGCAGTGAAGTTTCCTGCACTACGTTTCATTTGCAGTGGACACCTAAGCCCATGTTCACCCCTTAGTGAGGATGAAAACAGCCCCTATCTAGGCTTGTGGCAAAGGACACTGACCTGGAATTGAGAAGCCATGTGTGAGCCCTACCCCCTCCTCCTCATCATCAGTGTCAGGGGCTGAAACCGAGTGAGCAGCAGTTCCTATCCTATGCAGCCCTCCTAGGAGGGACATGCCAGCAAGAAAGCCACAAGCACATATGCATCAAGCTTAATGCCAGAGTAGAAATATGCAACAGAGAAATCTGGGCATAAACTGAACTTCTGTATTCTTTTTTTCAGCTAATCTGTTTCTGTCTTTTGGTGGTTTTTTTTTTTTTTTTAATCACTTTAATGAACTTTTTTTCTCAAGTCCCTTTGTGTGTGTGTGTGTGTGTGTGTGTGTGTGTGTGTTTATGTGTGTTGTGTTGTATGTGTGTATATGAGCATAAGCATGCAGGTATATGTACATGTATGTGCATGGAGTCAGAGGTCAATATGAATTGCTTTTCTAAGCGCCCCAACATGCACACACACCATTTTGTTTGTTTTGAGACACGGTCTCTCCATGTACCAATTTGTCTGGTCGGGCAGGCCAGCAAGCTCCATGGATCTTTTTGACTGCCCCCCTCCCAATGCTGACGCTGTTGATGTGCACTACCACACAGCTTTTTACATGTGACTGGGGATTCCAATTCAGGTCTCCATGCTTGTGAAGCAGGCACTGAACCATCTTCTGGCCCAACTTTTTATCCATTTATAAGAACAGCTGAGAGCATGGAGCAACAGGGTTTCTTTCTTTTGAGGATTGGGACTGGACATTCTCACTGGATGGCTCTGAGGGGTTTAATTTATTAATAGATCCTTTTCTAAGTGTTTCTTAGTCTTCTATATAAAATGGAGTCAAATTTCACCCTGTTCTCTGACATTTTTCCAAAGCTGGAATTTAAAGCGAAAGTGATAAAGCATTTGCCTAGCGTTGAGTGTGGCCCTGAGTTCAACCCCTCATATTACCAAAGGGGTGTGTGTCCGTGTGCATGCGCACATGCGAGTGTGTGTGTGTTTGTGTGTGCTTATGCCTGTCTCTCTGTCATCTGTCCTAAGCTCCCATTAGTCACTTTTCTTGTCTACTAATGTCTAGTATTTCTATCTAGCATCTAATTTACGATTTCAGCACTGTCATATATGTTCTGTGTGCGTGTGTGTGTGTGTGTGTGTGTGTGTGTGTGTGTGTGTGTTTCAGTTAGTGGCCAATTTTATGGTCTCTTTCGCTTTGTTCTTTGCTTTCACTGTTTGAGATATTAGTTACTGTTCCCAGCATGAGGCCTTCTCTAAATGTTCTTTGTAAATGTTCTCATAGACAGTAGGGTTCATCTACTGTCCTATTGATGATGTTAGGAATGGATGTGGATCATTTTACTTTTGCAAAATGCACCATTGGTATAACTGGTATCTGTCCTTCTCTTTGAATGGTGGGATTTTAGTCCATAAATTACCCTCCCTGGGACAGCAGAGGAATGGGAGTTATAATTACCATTGTTTCCTTCACTTCCAATGGCTCAGTCCCCCCCCTCAGTGCTCAACAGAATGTGTACTGAACAGATCATGCTGGCTGTCCAGAATCTCAAGTAGTTAGAAGTGAAATGTGTACAAAAGACAGTGAACAGCTACATGCTTCTCCCTAAGTCATGTAGTTAATGGGAAAATGTGTGTGTGTGTGTGTGTGTGTGTGTGTGTGTGTGTGTGTATTCAGTGTCCCTTTCTAGAACTCTAGCATAAGCTGGTTTCTGCCAGTGAGAGCTCTGAGAGAGAGACGAGTAAATGAAAGACACAGCAGAATATCTTTCCCACCCCAGAATTCAGAGGGCTTAGTGCCTATTAGTAATAACACAAAGGACAAGCCATTGGAAAGGAAATGAAGAAAAGTTGTTTCTTCATAGCCATGTGTTTATAACACAGAGGAAATGGAACCAAGAATGAGTCTAGACCTGAACTTAACAGGTATCAGATGGGTGCCATGTGCTGGAGCCAGACTCAGGTAACTAGCCAGAGCTTAGAAACTAAGCTTAAGAGGAGGTCTGCTGGACACATGGAAACCACAGAGTCTGGGGTTGGGCAACAGGAAGGGCAGCGTAGAGCTAGGAAGCCGTTAATGGAAGTGTTGTGATGGGGTGCCTAATATATATACCTTTACCACCAGTGAGCACATTTGTGGTACCTCAGGGATATCCACAGGGAAGAAGGAAGATTTACTCTGATGTTCATGTATGTTAAATATAGCTTTAATCAAATGGAGATCACCATATCTTTAATGTGCATCTTTTAAACTTTATGGATGCTAAAAGTCTTGTTTCATATTTAGAAAAAATGGCTGTGGTGTATAAACTGATGATTTGTTTAGTTAGGTTTCTAAGATTTTTTAAAAAATACTGTATGTCATTCTCTGGTGTTTTCAGAGACTGCAGAAACACTAACAATGAACTTTAACTAAGTGACTGTGAACATGTACATGTGACCATGAACGGTGTTACTGTTCACAGTGTTGGTGCTAATGATCTCCTCACCCCGGCAGTCACTCACTCACAGAGGCTTCAAGCTGAACCATGTCCATATCTGAACAATGACTGTAGACTTAGCTCCTTGGTTCATCAAGCTGATGTCATCTCTGTGTGCTGGTTAGTGGCTACACGACTGCATTCACTGGTTGGTCTTAGTTGTATTATCTGTTATTAAATGTTCTTGTCCCAGTAAAGGGAAGAACCTGCTGTGGTCTTTCTCGTTGCCTGGGCAGGAGCTAACGTGGTCTTTTTCCTTCACGCTTGTTTTTTGATCTTCTTTCTCTCCTCACTGCTGGAAAGTGAGGCAGGCAATCTCTCATCGCTGACAGTCCTCCACATGGGTGCTGGGTTCCCAGAGGGCTGCTGGAGCAGATTCCACCAACCGCATAGGCTTTTCCCCAAGAAAGCTTGGTGGAGCTCGTGGGTAAAGAAGGTTCCAACTCTTACTTAGTGACAACCAACCAAGCCAGGCCTCATGCCATGGAGCAAATGAGTAGACAGCTGGAACTGTGTTGATTTGGCAGGCTTTCCATCTAGAAAGACTCTGCATCTGTAAAGCCCCTGGCAGTCCCATGCACACCCACAGCCTGTTTCCTGCTAGCTGAACTGCAGGAGCTTTGAACATATTGTTGGGTGGCTGCCACTTAGTGTCCCTTTGGAGTTTAATCATAGCCGTGACTTCTTCCTTGGCCTCACTATGACACTCTACTTATTAAAAACTGCAGAGACAGGGTTTGCCATCACCACACTTGAATTAAGCCTGGCAGTCACCGTGCAGGTAATATTCCATTGCTTACTCTTAGCAAACCTATAACGAAGACAGGTCACTGACCTGAGATTGTAGTTAGTTTCAGTTGAGCCAAGATGAGTTTCACCTACAAGAGCATTATGATTCTTTCTGACATCTTTGTTCATACAGATGGAGGAACTGTTGCTGTGCATTTTGCTTTCTTTATGTTTGTTGAGAACAAGCTACATGTTCTGAAGAAGCCTAGGAAGCCATCAAGGGAACTGAACACACATAGGCTCTTATCATGGGGAAGTAAAATAATTTCTAGTAATTTCTAGATTGTTCTTTCTGTCTGCTTTATTTTCAGATTTCCCACTTATTTTTTTCTTCTTTTTTAATTATTATAAGTAAAGAAGTCATATTTCTATCCTTATATCCTTATTCAAGGTCCTTTCCCCCTCCCACCACATCAGGTCATTCTCTCCTCTCCACATCTCCCCATCCCCGCCATGGGCAGGAGGTCCCAAGGTCCTATGGTCCCAACATTGCTTAGTTCAACCTCCACTCCTGGAAAATCCAGTTTTCTCCTCACATCAAGACTAAGTCAGGTGTTCCTCTAGGGGGAGTGGGATCCAAGGAGTCAGTCCCGCTTATTTAAGAATCACAGACCAGTCCTAAGAAGGGTAAATGGGTTTTATATGGAAAAACCACATCAGAGTATTAGGAATAAGCACTTTTATTTGTTATCTGAAAAGCCACTGTGAGGACAGGGGATGTTGTTCAGTAGGTATAATGTTTGTCAGGCATTTACAGAGCTCTGTATCTGAGCCCCAGATGTGGTGCTGCACACCTGCCATCCTAGTACCTGGGAGGTAGAAGCAGAGGGACCAGAAGATCCATCACATCCTCATAACAGAGTGAGATTGAGCCCAGGCTGGATTTCATGAGACTTTGACTCAAAATAACAAAAACAGAAAAGAGAAAGTAGCTTTAGGAGCAAACGTTCACTTTTGTTCTCCAGATCATGGCTGGTGAGGTTCTTTACAGGAGTCACACCCCTGTGGGCAGCTGAAGGTTAGGATATGGATCAGCTGATTCTGAGGGTGCTCTCTGGGGATGGTTGAGTGGCCTCTATTGAGTCCCTTTCTTGGTCTAGTAGCATTGTCTTAGCTTCTTTAGATGACTGTGGCTGGACTCCTAGATACACAAGCATCTTGAAGTCAAGAGTCAGAGACATCATACTTATTGCCACTTTGTTTGAACACTACTGACCAGAAGACATTGCTGGCCAGCCTATGGCCAAGGGGTAGGCACATGGCACAAAAGAGCTTAAAAATCTTAAAGAGTTGCTATGAAGAGGTGAGAAGATCTGAGGATACTTTTGCAATCATTTCTTTGGGCATAATGGATTTATCAATGTTTTTGATCTATAGTTATCAAAACCAGGTTACATTCTGGTTCTTCACCCAGGAATACCTCACACCTTCTAATGAGAAGCCAATGCCCACAGTAGTTCTGCTTTGCCAAGTATTATACCAGTAATGTTTTGGCTCCAAGTTACAATCTCATATTTACTTTGCTTATATTATGCATGGTCTCAGGGTATTTCTCCAAGACCTTGGCCATATGTCCACCTACATCCCCCTGCTTTCCAGACAAACACTGCCCAATACAGAGTATAGTTGAGTCTATTATATATCAATGATCCAGCTGTCATGCAGAAAGCTGTCCCCTTCACAGCTGGATAATTGGCACAGTGCCTCATATGAATAAGTCATTCAGCACATATTTGTTGAGGCAATTTAAATGTGGTTTATCAGCTATGTGAGCACATATTCTTTGGAAGCAATACATATATTA
Source organism: Sigmodon hispidus (assembly GCA_004025045.1). Taxonomy (NCBI): domain Eukaryota; kingdom Metazoa; phylum Chordata; class Mammalia; order Rodentia; family Cricetidae; genus Sigmodon; species Sigmodon hispidus. Next base: position 138,090 of record PVIH01004186.1, read on the forward strand.
GAAACTCAGGTTGAACATTTAGGTTACTACAAAAAGCCTCATAAGTAGGACTCAATGAGTCAGTAAATAGTCCTAGAGAGACTTTTACCCATGGGTACCTTGGGAGTTTGAATTGAAACAAGTGTTCTAGCTGTTCTAAATTTTACATCTTGGAAATTAATGTATTATAATGTTACTGAAATTGATGGGGGTCTCAGTTCCCAGAAGATATTCTTTCTTAGATTATCTTTCATTAATGTGAATATTTTGCAGTTTACTGTAACTGCTGGTAACTACTAGCCCTGCAAGTCTGAGAAGCACTGGTGACGACAGAAAAGGCTGTTCTCAGTTGGCTGGGGCAATGGGCTCAGTGGATTTAAAGGGCCTTCCTCTCTGTTTGGTCTAGTTTTGAGCCTCCTGGCAGTGCATAGGTCAAGTCAGTGTTCTCCTTCTACTTGCAGTGATAAAGCCTGTCTCATCTGCTCAGAGACTGTGGTTAATTTGTTTTATAGCTCTCTCCTCTTCTTGAGGAAGACTAGTGTGCAGAGCAGTCTTGGTAAGGCAGCTGTTAGGAGGTGGAGATTTCTAAATAGTCATTAGGGACTATGTAAAGCATTTTACACAAATCACCCCAGCTGCCAGCTTTGGCTGAGCTGGAAATAGCTCAAGGGCTGGCACTGGAGGGTGGAGTTGGGGGGACAGAAAAGATGAGGTGGAAACAGGTCCTGGGATTTTATACACACAATGTCCAGGATAGAAATAGCCACTGAGTTACAATCAGATTCTTCTCCCACAGAAAAAAATAAGTAAAAAAACAAAAACAAAAACAAACAACTGTGTTTGGCCTCAAGGTTTCCCCTTAGTAGCTAAAAGTGGAAGATCTAAAGTAGAAAGAAGCAGAAGCAACCTTTGTGCCCATGAGTCCCAGGTGCTCTGGAGCTGAGCACATGGAGCCTGGAAGACCCTAGGTGCTGAAAGAACAAGGTGGTATTCTTGTTCTGCGGACAGAGCTGGGAGAGAGGTTCAAGAACCGCCCCCCTCCATCTAAGGTTAAGCCTCCATTAACCTTTTTGTTTGCCCCAGGTACTGTATGAGAAGTTCCCATCTCCATGCTGTACTTAAAATACATTACTGCAGGAGTTAGGATGCTCACTCCCATTGACTTCCCTGTTCCCAGGTAGCAGGTGCAGACCACATGCTCTGCTGCCAGCTGCATACACTCACTGCCCCATCTTTCCTTGCTGCCACACCTTCCTCGGTACCCACCTGTGAGATGGTGTAGCTTAAATTACAGAAATTTACAGTTCTGTAGGCTACAAGTTTGAAGACAAAGTATTAGACAGGCCTGATTCCTTCTGTGCACTTTGAGGGACAGCTGCCTATTGCTGTCCCCTGATTTGGAGACTTTCCTGGCAGCCTTTGGCATGAAACTGAATCACCCAGTCTCTCCCATCACAAAGATTTTTCCCTCTGCATAGCTGTCTTTGTATCCAATCTTTCTCCTTTTACAAGGTCACTAGTCATACTGGGTTGGACACCCACTCCAGTATGACCTCATCTTATTATTATCTGCAATAGTTCTGTAGCTACATAAGGTCACATTCTGAGGTCCGGGGGTTAGGACTTTGATGTTTGAACTCAGGAAGACTTGGCTTGCCAATGTCACTATAATTCTGGTCCTCAGCCCTTCCCTCTCCCATGGTCCCCACCATCAGCCTTGTATTCAGGTCTTGTCACCTGGCATGCTCTATAAACAGTAACCTTTACCAGGGTATTTTCACTCACCAGCTATTCATAGCAGCCCCATGCTCTTGCGTTTGCCATCACTGACCTTTTCATTCCAATAATTTCTGCCAAAATAGGGTTGCGTATAGGGATAGGTCAAGATTGTCTCCTTGGAAGACCCTGCACAAGTGAACATTTGTGGATTACATAGAAACACACTATATAAGTAAATAGCAGCAAGGTTAAAATGTCCACGGCTCTGCCCCAGAGTAGACTGTGTGTGATGCAGGATTCTTACATCCAGGCTTTGTGCTTCCATCAGCTGAATGCTGGGCACAAAGTACCTCACTGCCGACTCTGACTAAAGCTCTCACACTGCCTTCCAGGGTCAACTCAGGCTACCTGTCTGCTTCTCATCTTTGTCAGAGTTTCTGGTCCAAATGACAGAGCCGAGCACAGCTGTTTCCTCCCCGCCCCTTGCTGTGACAAGTCTCTCCTCTTCCCGCAGCTTCTCCTTTGCTTCAGTGTCCCCTCCCTGGCTTTTCTTCTTGCTCCTCAGTAGTCCTGACAGACCTGCCACTCTCCTTACCCAACACCTTTCCTCCTTTCTGCAGCTGTCTCCTCAACCCTGCCTTGTTCTCTGGACATCAAAGCCATCTTGGCTTCTTCGGCTACTTGCCCAGTATGCCCTCTTCATTTCCTAAAAGTCACTTTCAAGGTTGTGTTGCTACAAAAGTCCCTGTGCTCAAGCTCGATCCTGACGAAGGAGCATTATCTCCATTAGTTGTTTTGTGTGGTGAGAGGTTGTCCCTCCCCCAAACTCTGACATGGGGGTCTTATTTTTCCCTTTAGCTTCACTATAAATTCAGAGTTAAGTCTACGTGGCACGTGTATACATATCCTTAGTTATGAGAGCGTGACATTCATGGTGATACCTATTGGTGGAGCCCTTGTAAAGCCTTGAAGAACATTGATTCATTTTGGCCTTTATCTGCATCCGGGAGGTCAAACTAGCAGTCTGTCCTTTAGCCTTTGCTAATGGCATTTGTCAGGATACTCAAGTCCTACATCCTTTCCTCTTATTTGTTGGGCTTCTGTCCACCCTCTGTGCTTCAATCCCATGTCACAAGTCTTCACACAGGAAGAGTCCAAAAACACCCTCTAGATATCACCTTCTACTTCATAGGACAACTTCCAGTGCTGGCCACCCTCCTCGCAAGAAGTGGAATTGAGCACTGGCAAATGCCAAAAAGCTCACTTTAAAACTTGTGCTGGAAACTCATGCTAAACTCTGGAAATTTTCTCTTAGTAAATGCCTAAAAATATTTAAATACTTAGCTTTAACTATTTTCACCAAGAATTCTGTTGTAATATCAAATAAGACCACAAGTGTGCAATAGGAATTGGGTAAATTGATACTTAGCAAATGCAGAGGAAAATCAACTCATTGAGAGTTATTCAGGAAGTGAGAAGAAATCATTCAGAGATAGTTGTGGTTTAGAAGACAGTATGTAGTCTGATCTCCTTAGGGAAGCATGTTCAAACTCACATATTTCCCTAACACACCAATAAAGGTACTGGGTAAGTCCCACCCACCGCACCAGTAGAAGAATGAGATCATACATTTGCTTATATTTTTTTTAACTTTTTTACCTCCAGCAGATATTACATCTTAAATTATTTTAAGTGTTTTAGACAAAAATCATGTAAACTATCTTTTTCTAAACATCATCCATGTCTGTTTTGGTCCCTTGTAGCCTACAGTGATTTAGGGTACTATATCATCAACAAGCTACATCATGTGGATGAGTCTGTGGGGAGCAAAACACGAAGGGCCTTCCTATATCTCGCTGCCTTCCCTTTTATGGATGCTATGGTAAGTAGGGGATGCTGTGGGATTTTCTTTCTCTTAATGGCAAAATATACTTATTAAGCATTTTTATGTGTCCAGTTCAGTGGGAGAGCATTTGTGTTCCTGTGCAATCATTTCTAGAGTGCCTTTTCTTCTGCATATTAAAACTGTTCCCACTAAACAGTAACTCCCCCCCCACCATGCCCCCTATCCCAGAAACAACACTCTACTTTCTATGACTATAGATGTGACTATATTAAGATACCACACAAGGGGACTCAAACTGTCTTCATTCACTTGTGGTTGGATGATTTTATTAGAGATAGCATCAATGTTCTCTCTATGATACAGGACGTGTCAGAATTTCATTCCTTTATAAAGCAGAATAATATTTCCTTGTATAGATGACATACATTTTGCCTATCTACTCATATTACTTCTCCATTTTGGCTACTGTGAATAAAGTTTGGCTACGTGAATGTGCAAACATCCTTTGTGTCCTTACTCTCAGTTCTCTGGGTATACTTTCAGAAGGGATTTCTAGATTGTCTGGTACTTTTTCTTTTAATTTTTGGAGGAACATCAGGCTCATTTTCATGGCAGCTTAACATTCTCACCTACCGTGTAGATGCGTTTCAGTTGACCCTTGAGCTTTATCCAGTGTCTCATCAATTATATATACATATATGTGTGTATATATATGTATGTATTTGCCACAAGCTCTAACAGATGTCAAGAAAGCACAATTGGAAATTAATTTCTTTTTCTGATAGGCTCAGTAACAGAAGATGAGACTAGCTTTTTCATACACTGGCTACTTGTGTGATGTAAACAGGCAGGTTTCACAATATCACTTCTCCTGAATATTCTGATGGGCTGTCATCACTTAATTACCAGGCTTATGATATAAAAAAAGAGCTGTCATGAATCCCATGTCAATGGTGGTGAAGGGAGGCTTTGTTATTTTTACTTAGGTATAGCTATAAGGGACAATACAAAATTAATATTTACTACCTAGTAGTAAATTCTTCCATTGGCTCCTTCCTTCGTGAATTATTGTAGGTGGGAGAATTGGGTCACCTGTGGCCACCTGTGCCTGAATTTTCCTTTTATTACTTTGGCCATCTGTGTTGCCTCTAATAGCTGATGCAGGTGAACCTAGAGATAGTTTAAAGGAACTATGCAGTCTCCATACCTCAAGGAACGTGGTGCATATAGGTGGCTTCATCAGAGATCAGAATCAAGTCTTGATGCTGAAAGAGTTAAGGTTGAACTGGATGAGCTGGACCAATGATGTCACCCTGGCTGCCCTGTAAACTGGAAGTGGGAGCTAAACAGAGAGCTGTAATTATACAGTGAATCCTGGGAACTCAGGACTTTTCATGGAAGGGAGTTACAGACTCTTAGATGCTCTGCCTTCTGTCCCTGCCAGGTGTTTGCTTTGCACAACAACATTTTTAAAGCTCACTGTAGGTTGAGTATCCCTCATCCCACATCCCAGACCCTAACTTTTCAAAAACCTAAAGATTCCTGAGTGGTGCCACATCTAAGAACCCATACACTCCATTTTATGTGTGAGACTCTAATTCACATGCAAAAATCTTTTAAATACTGTATAAACTCACCTTCAGACTCTGTATAAGAAATACAAATTGTAGGCTAGAGAGACAGCTCAGAGGTTAAGAGCACTGATTGCTCTGAGTTCTTCCAGAGGTCCTAAGTTCAATTCCCAGCAACCACATGGTGGCTCACAACCATCTCTAATGAGATCTAGTGCCTTCTTCGGTATACTGTATACATAATAAATAAATATTTTTTTAAAAAAGAAATACAAATTGTTGTGTTTAGACCTTGGTAGTCCCAACCCCCCTAGTTATCTATCTGTCTGTCTCCTTATCTATCTATCTATCTATCTATCTATCTATCTATCTATCTGTATGTATGTATGTTTATATAGATAGTAGTCTATCTATCTGTATGTATATACAGAGAACTAACATGACTGAGCTGAGCTGAACAATCATCTGGTCTGGGTAACAGTGGCTGCATCTACTTCCTTCCCTGGCTCTAGGGTCCCAAGGTATCAAATGTCTAAAAACAAAAATGTAGATAACATTTGTGAATAGGACCTCGGGGGTGGTTTTTTTTGTCTTAATGCCAGCTGGGTGAAGAGCTTCATGACTTCTAAAAATTACCTCCCCAACCAAGGTATAAGGATGGTGGTGCAGGTATGTACATGTGCATGCCTGCATGCACAGATGTGTGCAATATATGTGTGCATGCGTGAGATGATTGCTTTTTATAAATGTTCATTATTTTGCCTTTTATTAGCAGTGTCTTAGTGTTCTATTGGGGTCTTTAGAAGAATTTATGAATAAAACATGTTTGAGGAAAGAGTTCTCAACACACATACTCTAGTGTTGTGCTGGGCAACTATCCAAAGTACTTGGGATGAGCATTATTACAGATTTTGAGTTCTTCCAGGTTTTGTTTATCTGTTTATCTGTCTATGTTTATATAGATAGTGGTCTATCTATCCATATGTTTGTATAGATATAGCAGAGCCCTGATCCGCTCATGAACTGATGACTTCAGTCTCTCAGAACCCTTGCTTTAATGTGCTTTGTAGAAGGAAAAGCCCTTTGCTGAGCAAGACAACAGCTCCAGGGGAGTTCCTGTGTCTCCACTCTTCCAGCCTAGAAACCAACCCAATCAGCTGGCTTATCTCCTTATTAGTGCTACTGAGTAAATGTGTGTAGTCACTCACTCTACTCATAATCTAGTGTGGAGCTAAGCTGCCATTGGACAAAGTCACTTTTCCCAGTGAAAGACTTCTCAGACCCACTGCTATGAATTTGGGAGGCACAGAGCATATTTTAGGAACACCTACTAAGTTGTAATGTAAAAAACACCATAATCACAGCTGTGTCTCTCATTGAAAATTCTGTTCTTTCCGGCAGGCATGGACCCATGCTGGCATTCTCTTAAAACACAAGTACAGCTTCCTAGTGGGATGTGCCTCAATCTCAGATGTCATAGCTCAGGTAACTATGGTCTATGTGTCTGTCACAGCTTCTCAGGGTGTCTGTCTGATGAATGACTGACTAGATGGAATTGAGGTGCTGAAACCATATTTACAGTTGTGTGGGGGCAGTGCTTCCCAGTATTCGGCTCACATCAGATATGGATTCTCCTAACTGATAAGTGAAGAAACGTAATATCCTGTCATCAGAATATAAACTTGGACAATCTTGCTAGGAGGAAGGTTGTAAAGGTTTAAATAAAGTGCCTGGGATATGAACCATTGTTTTTAAAGTGTGTGAATGTGAAATGATTAGAAAGAGTGCTGGTGAGGTGGCACAGTGGATAAGACACCTACTATGCAAGCATGAGGCCTTCGTTTCCCTTTGCCAGCACTAGCTCTGGCCCGTCTTT
>PVIH01004187.1:0-71970 GCA_004025045.1 Sigmodon hispidus
CCAAAGGTATTAGCTCAACTATGTTCATAGCAGCATTATTTGTAATAGCAAGAACCTGGAAACAACCTAGATGTCCCTCAACTGAAGAATGGATTAACAAACTGTGGTATATCTACACAATGGAATACTACTCAGCAGTAAGAAAAAATGATATCCTAAAATTCACAGGCAAATGGATGGATTTGGAGAATATCCTCCTAAGCGAAGTCTCACAAACTCAGAGAGATAAGCAGGGGATGTACTCACTCACTAGTGGTCTCTAAACAAACAAACAAGAAAAAAAGCCAAACATGCCCAAGCGGCAAACCACAACCACCGAACAGCTTGGGATCAGAAACACCCTGGACTGACCCTTCAAACCCCAGTCCAACTATAGGAACACCTGACTCACTCTTGAGGAAGGGGGAACAGAACTGGATTTGGCCAGAAGTGGAGACTGATCTAAGCATTATTGGGTCAGTGGGTCCATAGGACTGTCTGCTCCCTGCCCAGGAAGGGGATGGGGAGTTGCAGAGAAGAAAAATGACCAGATGTGTTGGAAGGGGGAAGAGACCTTGAATAAGGATACACAGGGATGGAAAAAAAAATTCAGAGGGAAAGCTGAACACAAAGAAAATATATGTGTAGCAATCTTATTTGTATTTCCACCCTTGATAATCCATGCTTATGATTCTTATCCTCTGTATAGTTATTGTTAACTCTTCCGAATTTTAAATTCTTTTTACTGTTTTTTTTTTTGATAAATACAAAATAAAGAAGGAAAAAAAAAAAAAAAAAAGAAGAAGCCACACCTCTGCTCCCAGCCATCAAACAGAGCTCATCAGAGAAAAAGCAGTTATCAGTAAGCCAAGTTTGACTCCATTTTTGTGTATTTAGAATCCTTTTTTAAGCTTTGTCAGGTTTTATATGGAAAGCTCCACATTGGGTACAATTTGTAAATGGAAGTTTCTGTCCCACTAGCAATTCTCAACTTTCTGGCAGTCACTTCTAAAATAATTGACTCAGGAGATTACTATTATTTATAAATGATCAGCCTGTAGGTCAGGCTTGTTACTAGCTAACTCTTACAATTAAATTAACTCATATTTCTACTTATTCTTTGCCATGTGGCTCATGGCTGTTATGCCAATTTTTTAAATCTATTTATCATCATCTATTACTATATAAGAGACATATTTGTATTGAAATTTCTTTTAAAAGATACAGCATTGAGAATATCTTAAAGGGAGACACTTGATAGACATAGCTACAAATTTAATGATAGTTGTAGTTAATTTGTTCCTATGTAGGCATATTAAATAATGAAAATAACTATTATCTGTGTCTCTTTCCTAAAAAAAATACATGGAACATAAAAAATAAAATCTAAGACACCTCAAGCCAGGTTAAGCTCAGCTACAGAAGAAAGCACACTAGGTCACAGCTAATGCCCATGGATGCACTATGGCCACCACAAATTCCTGCTAAGCAACCCTTCTACAGTCAAACGAGACTTTGTTGTTGCTGTTTGTGTGTGTTTTAAATTATTTTATTCACCTATCATCTTGCAATGAAATAAGAATGCTTTTGCTTAAAGTTCACTAATGAGTGAGTGCATATCCCTTGATAATCCTTCTGGGTTTGTGATACCTTGATCGGGAGGATATTCTCCAAATCTATCCATTTTCCTGCAAATTTTAGGATATAATTTTTTCTTACTGCTGAGTAGTAATCCACTGTGTAGATATACCACAGTTTGTTACCTCATTTTTACAAGTGCTGCTTTTTTGCCAGTTAGCTGGTGTATCTCTGATTATGTTTTTCTACTACCCAGAATTTTTCTAATCTGGTCTCTTTGCCTATACTTCCTGCCTGGCTAGTGGACAAGCAGCATTTTATTAAACTAATTTAAATGACAAATCTTTACAGAATACAAGAGCATTATCCCACAACACATTTTTTCTACCTATAAAGATATAAACAGATATAGTATGTGTGTGTGTGTGTGTGTGTGTGTGTGTGTGTGTGTGTGAGAGAGAGAGAGAGAGAGAGAGAGAGAGAGAGAGAGAGAGGTAGTGAGCATATAGCACCTTATGATTGGTGATAATGTTAGATAACAGCATGTTTATGCATCAAATTAAATTTTGGTTCTCCTTGTTAGCAGCAAACTTCAAGAGGTATTAAATATTTGTGAAGACAGCATGATAGCTAGATATAATACCTGTCCCTAGAGTACATAATCTACTACAAAAACAACTGACATAAAAGACATTATTTGCTTACATAGCATACTGAAAACTAGGTAATTAATGATATTTTAAAATTAGTGTTAAATTTATTGAGATTTATTAAATATGTGATTATAAGAAGACATAGTTGCATACTTATAAAATATTTACTAAAATAAAGAGTACAGACAAAGCATATGTTTCTTATCCTCAAAGTGCTTGTCTCCTGTTTTTCTAAAAAAATCATTTGTTTTTCTTTTTCTCTCAAACAATATAACCAGTATAGTAAATATTAATAATAAATAAATATGCAGCATAACTTTAGTATTATGTTCAACACACTTGCATTTGAAGTTATTGAAGGTAGGATTTATTTATTTTTTATTTTAGCTAATCTTGTGGTTAGTAATCTTTAGGTTGCTGCAACCCTTTAATAGTTGCGCATGTTGAGGAGACCTCCAATCATATTTTTGTTGCTTCTTCAGAAGTATAACTTTGATACTGTTGTGACTCATAATGTAAATATTTGTATTTTTTGATGGTCTTAGGTAGCCCTTGTGGAAGGGTCATTTGACCCTGAAAGGAATTGCCACCCACAGGCTGAGAATTGCTGAATAATTTCTTGAAATTAATAAAACTAGACACTTGGAAATTGTTAGCCATTGATTTTTCTCTGCTGGCTGCTAGCTAAGCTTACAAAACTCATGAAATAATGTGTACTTGATGGTGCTGTACTACAACATCAGCATGTGGAAATGCTCCCAGCAGTGTCTGTACAGTAGTAAGCATTCGATGAATGCTGTTTTCCCATATGTGTTGCAATAGTTCTACTTTTCATGGTGACCATTGACCCTACCATCATTACAGAGAAACCTCAAGGGCCTAATGACCATGACCAGCACCATCAATATGTGGATCTCTATTTCTGTTCCTTTGTACTGCATTGTTTTGGGCTTTGTTTGTTTGTTTGTTTTTTGGGGGAGGTGTTTTTTTTTTTGACTGTCCATTATGTTGTTATGGCAAACATTTATGGGCTTTGTTTTTCATTGTCTATAGTGGCAAGGCATGCAAAGTAGCTCTATTTTCTATGGCAATTTATGGACTTTTAAGATGGGTGAAATCACAGCAAGGTTAGAGAGAACAGTAGAGAAACTTTTAATATCTCTCAGCATATAAACTTTGAAAGGTTTACTTTGTTTCCTGGTTGGTATTAGTTAGCTGAAGTTGTCACCTTGAAACACCAGGGATGAGGCAGCCTCAGTTGAAGAACCATCTCCTTTGGATTGGCTTATGTCCAAGCCTGTGAGCCATTTTCTCCATTGCTAGCTGAAGTAGGACTGGAGTAGCCTATGTGGTTTACAGAGTAGTGTCAACCCTGTACAGATGGTCCTAGGCTGTGTAAGAAATGTGACTGAGCACTCCAGGAACAAGAGAACTAGTGAGCAGGTTTCCCATCCTTCTGACTCTAGGTTCCTTCCTTGGCTTTCTTTGATTATTGAAGTGTAGCCTGTGTGGTATTTTTCTTCTTCAGGTTATTTTTGGTTATTGGATTAGTGTTTTTTTTTTTTCACAGCACAAGAAACAAGCTAATATAATAGGGTTTTGTGAATAACTGGTGGATATTTATTTTTTAATCATTATCTTAGTGGTTAAACTTCTGTAGTATACATAGCATTTCTCATCCATGCTGTACATAGCCACCTCACTTTTGATATCTCTGATTCTTTATTTTAACTTCATATATTTATATGGAGCATTTTAGACTTAGATGATTTGCTTAAAGATACATAGTAAATAATAGCGAAACTCAACAGACATATCTCTTATTAATACAGAGGAAAACAAAGTTATTTCTCTTAATTTTCATTTTTTAATGAAATGGAGGGTGGATTTCCACCTACATTCTGCTACTATACTCCAAATATCCTTGCAACAAGGAACCTCTAGTTTGAGAACATAGTTTGTTGGTTTCAAACACCACAGTATGCTGGTAAGTACTAAATCCCCATCTGCTGATCTCTGTGCATTGAGTACTTTGAAATGGATTCTAGATAAGATTCTCAGCTACCTCTGCAAACAACTCCAAAAGTTTAATTTAGACACCCATCAATTAGACTCGGTGCTCATGACAGGAAATTAAACAGGAAAAAAAAATCAATTCCAGGTGTAAAATGTTGAACAGAGATTTTCTTCTTCTTTTTTAATTTGGTGCTTCCAGAGCAAGTACTTTCTCTATTTTAGGCTGATCCAATCTCCTTTATTTGATTGATTGTTGAATCTACTGAAGGGTGAGCCATTCACTTCAGCCCGAATCCCCAGCAGCAAGGTCAGTGGACTATGAATCCTCCCCTGAAAGGCTGGGGGTCTTTCTGAAAATGCCGCCACTCAGCATGAGCTTTTTGAGTATGCAGAACACATCAGCTTAGCCTGAAGCTGGCAGTTAGTGCACACACACACACACACACACACACACACACACACACACACACACACACACACCAGTGCACCACTGCTTTCCCCTCAAGTGAAGCGGCATTAGCAATCGGAGCATCTTCGGCTTCCTTAGCTGATCCAGCAGCCACTGCTTGATTTATTGGAGAAGGAAGAAGAGACCAGTTTCAGAGGCACCGCTAAAACGCAGCTGTCAGATCCAGTGGCAGGCAACACTTCTTCCCAGCTGTTTCCCTGCTTTGGCAAGAAAGTACCCTTTTCCCAAGGCTTGAGGAGGAGTCTGCGTGGTGCTGAAGGTAAAATCCATTTAGTTGCTCTCTTTTCTAACCAGCCAACCTCCTCACCTACTCACAGGTAGGTGCTGGAAGTTTTTTCTGTAGGTATAAAAAAATCTTTATCGCAACATTTATTCTAACTGAGAAAGTCTTTTTCACTGGAAGAGAAGAAGCAGTGAGGAACTTGAGAGTTCAGTAGCGATTTTTTTTTTTTTTTCCTGATTAAAGTTTTAGTGTAGACAGTAATTGCAGGTTTCCCTCTGTTCTTTCCAAATAGACAGGGAATGCGAGTCTCAGCCTCAATTGGTGATTCACAGGCAACTTCACAGTTAGCCTATGTGTGAGTCGGCTGACAATTGTTACGCAACTCTGCACATGTAATTTAAAGAGTTTTACATATGCTTTGCTTCCGCTGGGATAAATATGTATCAGCCTTCTGAAAGAAAAGCCAATGGGTGGTAACTTAAGGATTGAAACTCTTGCTTATTTAAAGTGAGGTTACTGAGGCAGTATGAAAAGTTGCTGAATCACAGTTTAATACTTAGGAAAATTGCTGTGTTTTTCAGAGTTCACTGTCAAATATCCTTTCCTTTTTTTTTTAAACCCTTACATAGGTCTAGATGCTGTGGCTTTAATTAATTTTTAGTTATTCTAAGTCTTGTCACAGTAACTATCTTGGTAAAATGATAGGGGAAAGATTTAAACTAAGGATGTATTTTCCCCACCAGAATGAGTTAGAATCAGAATGACATTTAAAAAACTTTTTTTTCTTCCTGCGAACAAAACCATAGTTTTTATAACCAAAGCCTCTTTGCTTCAGGGATAATGCTAGTCTGTATAACTTTGCATGCATAACACACCTTAACCATATGTGTTTCTTTTACCAGCCATTTTTATTAAAGAAAAATTACAGAAATGTTTGCATGCCTACCTGTCAGCAATTATTTTTGTGTTCTCATGGGCAAGTTTTACAAAGGGTTAACCATTGTAACTTAGCCAGATGAGTTGTAATGACCATAAAGGAAATATTCACAGACTCAGTCATGTATTCAAGTCAAACCCTTGATTTCTCTGAATGAGCAATGAATTGAGAAGAGAGATTTAGACAGAGTTGAGGTAAGCATTTAATGTGGAAACCAAAGTTCTGTGACTCTGTGACTGCCCTGTACAGAGTATTATGTTGCATTTGTAATTGAATAGAAATAAATAGTTTCCATTTGTTACCCTTCTGTGGAAATGCTTGCACATACTCTTCTGTCTCTCCTCCTGATGTGGATGCTGGCTTTCTTTTGTCATGCATAGGATTCTTGTTCATCATGAAAGTCAAGAAAGCACTTTAATGCCACTCTGGGGCCCCAACCCTGGGTTATATATGAGAAGCCTACAAGCTGTCCCTCTCCTTGGAGGTCATAGAAGAACCCAGGGTTACCATCTTCACTATCCTTCCAGTGTAGTGTTGTTGTCCTTTCCACAGAACTTTCCATCCATAACAGGAATTAGGCTCTTCCTTCGCCTTTCATAATTCCCATGGTTTCTATGCTGGGCATTCATTCCCTGATTTAACCAAATAGATTCTGTAGAGTCCTATAAAATGGTATACTGAAAAAGCACAGCTTTACTTTTTTGTAACAGCACACTTGGATTCATTCATAAACTTGAGATAAACACGCACATATTTCTCTTTCTGGGCTACTATATAATATAGCTAGTGCTAAAGGACTGGCAAGGGAATAGAGGACAGGATGGATTTGAAGTGGAATCTTATAGAGAGGCCAAGGCATTTAAATCTTAAATCTTGTTTACTTTTGTCAGTTTTTTTCCCCCAATTCAGCCAACTATCTAAGAGATAGAAAGGCATGATTTTAACATGTCCCTGCTCTAGAGGTGAAAGGTAATTTAATTCAGTTGTGGATCTGGCTTTCCTAATGTGCCAGCTGCCTCAAATCCACTTAAGGTAAGCTTCTACAGTTTTCTGCAAGGTCTCAGTCACTCACTCTTCATTCTAATGTAGATTTGTGAGGCAGGTTAAAGAGTTAGCCAGTTGATTGCACATTATAGATTGCTATTCAGATCTGTTTTTGCTGAGAGGGGATCAACTTTATTTTGTTTGGAGCAGGAGTTGATGATTCTTCTCTCACTGTGGTAGCTTCAAGTCACTAGCCTTGATAGCATCTCTTAGGGAGCATGGCAAATTAGTGATGGGGGGATTATTATTACTTAATAAGCCAATGAAAAGAATGAATAATATAACGTTAAGAAAATGAGTTGTCAATGAGTCCCAATATCCAGTGCTGTTCCCTCACATATGTACCAATACTTCCCAATCAGAGGGGTAAAGTGCAATACACAGACATTTTTAAAAAACACATATGCATTTGTTTGCCTTTAAGATCTTTACTGACTAAGCAAAAGGAAGATGGGAGAGGTAGCAGAATTCTCAGCTTTCATGAAATGCAAACAGGTGCTGAATACTGGGAAAATCTTTTAGCTTAGCTATACTTGCAAGCTGGTTTCTCTAAATTGCCTTGGATCATGATGTAGCTCTTGCAAAGGTACATTGTATGTACCCCTGAGCTGAATGAAAGCTGTAACTTGGGAGAAAAGAGATGCTCCACAATCTCAGTAGTGAAGAGGGTTGGGATCCAGATGATCAAGTCTTTTATAGAAATACATCAGTGGGTGTTAAAAGCATTTAAAATTACTAGCCTATTATATTCTATCTAGTAAATGCAGTTTGGTGAAGGTATTGATTACTAAAACTATCTCCAAAGCAAGGCAAGTAAACTTTCTCATCACATTAACCTCCCATATCTATAAATGCTGTTTATATCTGTTGACCTCAATTATCACTTGAATTAATGCTAATTCAAGAGAAATCAAGATTGAATTTATTGTTATTGTTTTAATTTAAAGGGTTTTATTTTCTTCCCATGACTCTGTTTTCTTCCCTGGGTCTCTGTCACACTTTGGGAATACATTCAGGAAGAATGTGAAATACTCTCATTGGGAAACAGATGGGTTCTTAGGGTTCTACATGTCTTTCTAAAACACTTTCCTAACTTTTCCTAGTCTAGGATGGCAATTCTGAGAACTACTGAGAAGCATGGCTACAGCTCAGATTCTGCCTTCAGATTTTTCTCTAAAAGAATCATCTTTCTTTGTTTTCATTTATCCACCCTTCTTTTCTATAACCTATAGTGGGAATATTTTCCTTTTGCTGGGGCCATAGTGTCATCCTGCTCTAGCAAAGGCATAGAAAGTGAGCCACCTAGTGGTAAAGAAGAGTTATTTTCAAATTCTTAGTTCAGCCAAGATGAAGGACAAGAAAAGGACATTGCTAATCTTCTGTTATATTTTAAAGATGTGTTGCTTTTTGTATTTCAAATGAAGATTGTAGCTACAAACACAGAGTCTTTCAGCTTTCTTCTTTACTCTATTTGATAAGACTTGTCTATTTTCTTTCTTTTTTGATTGCTCTTTTATATATAAACATATGTAAAATTTGTCCCTGTTGTTTGCCATAAATTAAATGACACATGTGTTACCTCTATTAAAACATCTTACCATGCAGGAAGTACTTTGTAAAGCAGGCAGTGAACTTTTATATTAACCATGATATATTTATACTGTATTTTGAATAGCTGGTATGCAAACATTATTTAATAGAGCGCCATGCCATCACCTGATGGAATGTATATATATATATATATATATATATATATATATATATATATATATATATATATATATGCTAATAAAGTTATGGGAATGATAACAGAAAACTGCACACTCACATGTATATAAGCTTTTATATTAAAGCAAAATACAGATAGATGTTAGTTATTGCCTCCTACCATTTGACTGGAGATGTCAGAGGTGGCCGGTCTTGCATCTAGAACTGGATTTTTGGAGCACAGTTGAGGTCATGCCTTGGGAACTAGAGTTTGCTCTCTTGTGTGAAACTATCAGGAAAACAAAGAAAAGTATTGTTCTCTGTCTAGCTTTCTTTCTCTCTATCTTTTAATATGGAATAATTGAGTACAGGTGAGGGATATCACAATAATCAAATTTCTGGCTATTTGCATTTTGAATAGATCAAACAGAAAATTAATTTGTGGCTACCTGAAAGATAATTTGGTTATTCTTTTAATTTTCTGTTTAAGGTAGCATTCTGAGAAAATACTGGTTAGGACCATGTGTTTTAATTTTTATTTTCTGTTTTGAAATATCTGTGTCTCTCTAGGTGAACCCATTCCATCCACAAAGTTCATTCACCCACTGCAAACATTTATTTAGAAAATTAACTTGAGTAAGCTAATAACTACTTTTTAGGAATAATGGCAGAATGCTATTGTATTAAGCATTGTTTTTCTATATGAGCTATCTACAGTGTGAATTATGAAAACAAATAGAAATGTATACTTTCTAACAGCCTCAAGAAGATGTTTTACGTAATTCTCTGTTTGTGCGTGACATGAATGATGAAAACTCAAGGACCTTGTTCACTTCAGATCTTAATGTGAAATATTTTCTTTTGTATTCCTAGGATGCAGATTCCCATGTCTCTGTGAAGAGATTTTTTTTTTAAAAGTCAAATTATTCAAGCATTTATGGAATTCCCATTAAATGTTAAATGCGCCACAAAAATCTATAAATGCTCACTTGAGATTTGATCTATGTGCCAGCAATTTGGGAGTATAATTTTGATGGGTAATGGTTTGATTTACACAAGCTCATGCCCCCCCCCCCGCTGTATGCCTTTCTTCTTTCTTCTTCTTCTACAAATTATTAAGGCAGTGTTTGATTAGATGTTTTTTCTATGTGCATCTGTGATTGTGTTAACACATTTCAAACATGCATAATGCATAAAACAACACAGCATTCGCTCATTAAAAAAGTAAAAATTATGGACTAAGGGAATAGAGTCCCATCTTTACTTAAATCTATGCTGAAATGAAATGAATTCAAAGCACTCTTGTTTTCTGCCTTTCCCCCTCCTCCCTTCTTTCTCTGACCTCATCCTCCATCCCTTTACGCCCCACCTATGTAATATCTCCTTCAATTTTCTTTTCTTGTAAGCTGGCCAGCCCCTTGTATTTTAAACTCCCAATTTCCTATGTAAGGCTCAGGCATTTATAGTCAACTTTCCCTTTGTATTGTGATGCATTTGGTTGGTTCTTTCCCAACTGTCTTTTAAATGTATGCAAATTAAGATTTTGATGAACTTGAGTAGTTTTCAGATTTTCTGCATAAATAACTCTGGTGGAAAAAGAAATCATCCTGTTTAAGGAGCTAGGTATTTTGAGACCTTGTTGATTTACTTCAGAGACGGGGAGATTTCAGTTGTCTTGACAGAAATGCCTCTGTTCATCTGCATGCTCTTCAGGAAGGCATATTTTTCTAGTTATTCCTAGTTTCCAAAGGTCTTATTGCCTATCTATAATATGTTATTTGACCTTGTGAATGGACATTGTGCCATAAGAATCCTTTATTATCTAGGCTACAAAATGAAATAAAAATTTCAACTCTATAACAATAGAATTAATAATTTAGAAAAGTATTCTAGTCTTATGTAACAATACACAATAATGCCTTCTTAAATGGGTGATAAATTATTTTACTGTTTTAAGCTAATAATGTCCCATATGCTGTTCACATTGTATAAATTCAAGCAGTTTACAAGCATTCTTACTTTTTCTTGCATTCCATAATGATAAAAAATAAGTCAGACTACTTTCTTATCACATCCATGTAAATCCTCTGTCATGTACAGATTATGTACTCAAATGTCTTTAATCCTAGGGTGATAATTTCCAATCAATTAACAGTTACTCACAATGATTGAAATTTAACTTAGAAGTATTAGTAACTTGTTTTTGAACATGAACTCTTTTCCTTAAATGTAGCCACACTTGTGCCTTGCTACGCATGTGTGTACTCTCACAAATGTATATAAAAGTGTGTGTGTGTAAAAGAAGAAATCTAGAATATACATATCTATAACTGTGTCAGTGTATTTCAAATTGATGGTTTTATAAAGCAACATAAAATTCATTCATAAAAATAAAAAAGAAGAAATAAAGGAAAAAAATCCTTTCTTTATGTAATTTTCAGCTATAATATTTGGCAAAGACTCTTATTCTCTATTTTTACATATATGAATGGAAAAAAAAATGGTCAGTGCTGCTGCCTCACAGTGTGAATATTTTGCATGACTAACTAGAAAAAGCATACTTGTCTGACAAATATAACATTGAATTTTGTTTTGATGGATTTTTGTGTTATCAGCTTTCTTGGTCTGCTCAAGAATGCCTTTCTGCCCAGTTGTAGATTCAAGAAAGCTGATATAAGGTAGCAGAGAAGGCAACCTTAGCTCAGGACTTAGAGAAAGCAAGAACAAGGAAAACTGATTATATATGAACAAGGAAATACACTACTAGCCTATATGCCATATACCCATCACTAGAATTTTTGCAAACTTTTCTTAAAATTAGAGAGGAGTGTCATATTGAATACAGAAACATGAGAATAAAACACTGCTGCTCTTCCTGATTTCACTGAACAACCCCGTCTGTCTAAATCTTCCAACAGCTCTCTCAGTTTTAATAAACTGCCACTGATAGGTCACAGTGTCTTTGTAATTTCAGGTCTGTTTGTTAACTTTGTCCTCCTATTCCATCTGTAGTAAAACATTAATGCTGAGAAGACTCATGTCCACCATAGACAGGGCATGTCTAAGGAGATGGGTAAATTTACTACTACTGCTGTAAAACTATATGAATAGGAAAAAAAATTCATTAAATAGCATTAACAACTGTGCATTTTAAAACTTCTATTTTTCTATATTTAAACTTGTCATTTATGCCCAGGCTTATAAATTAAACGCAACTTTTAACAATACTTATACTTATTCTACTAATAATTATCATTCAAGTAGAGTCACTTATTGATTATAAATTCTATTATAAATATTTTGTGTCTTATGTCTTGTCTAAGTCAATGGTGACAAATTTAATTCACCACTGAAAGTTTAGGTCTCTATCCCATAGATTGTTTTTTCCAAAATATTAATATTGCTAAAAAATTGCTTGCAAGTTTTTATTTTACTGTTTGTAATATCTATCAAAAACCCTCAAGAAAGATTATCTTAATTTAATGTTTCTAGAATAATAACAAAATATGGTATTTTTTGGCTAGTGATATTTTTATAACTATCACTACTGATAGTTACATCTGAGTTAGATCTTTCAAGAATGCAATTGGCTTGTGAAGACTAGGGAGATTATTTTCTGAATTAAATATAATATCGCTGACTATACACTGAAAACCCTAAGCCTGTGATCCCATTCAATTTGCTTAGTGACTCAGCAATGTTTCATTAGTGAATTTAACGAACCACTGTGTCCTATGTTGTATGCACTTTCATCTATGACTTTGTGCAGAATAGGGTCCAATATCCTATTCTTCTGCCAAAACTTCCTCCTTGACTTAATAATTTTTCTTAATTGTCATGACTGCATTGGTAATTCACCCTGCTCCCATACAACGGGTGAGGATCTATGTCATTCAAGACTCTGTCAAGTCTTTACTGACATTGCTTTATCATAAAATAAGATTTTAATAAAGAGATCAAATTTGAGAGAAAATCATGTCATTGTGATCCCTTCCTATAAGTTCAGCAAAGCTCCAACTAACCATAATTTATTTTACTACAATCTATGCAAATTCTATGTTTACTAATACATTCTAAAATATTGTCAGTTAATCGGTGACAAAATTTTAAATCATCTGCTTTTATGGGGTCATATATTTTCTTATATTTTAAAAATAAATTTATGAGTATTGGCTCAGACGTGTTCTGATTGGCTACCTTTGTGATGTCATTTATATAAATTAATCTTATTTTGCTTCTCTTGGAGCAAAACTGTGTTTTGTAATTTGGTTTACCTCTGCATTTACTGACAATTAAATTATCCACTGAAGACAGTAAACCCATCCTTTCTCTATTTTGGATATATTTGCTTAATATGGGGTTGAATTTTGAAGACTAATACACAGACACTTGATAAATATATTTAATATAATTTTTGCTTTAAAATATTAATGAATACTAGAAATTATATGATTTCATAAAACTTTCATTTAACATTCATTCAAGACCACAGAATAAATAGCTTTAGATAGTAGTTATATTAATAGTATACTTGATTAATATAATAGTGTTTTATGTGACCCTGAGAAGAGTCTAAACTTAAACCTGATAGAATAGTGATTTCAAGGATTCATCTTAATTCCTTCTGATATTTATTTCTGAAAAGTTTAATAAAATATTATAAACCACAACATAAGTTTGTCAGTATAAGAAAAACAAAACAAACATTGGATAGTTAAGCCATTATCATAGCCTCCCAAATAAGGACCACAACAGTTTGCCAATAGGTAAAGATAACTCTTTCTGAAGTTTCTACAATGGAAAATTGGCTGAGTGCGAGATAGAAAAATATTTCAGTTTTCTCTTTAAAAAGATAATCTGAAACACTACAGTTACAAACTATAGAATTCAAGAAAGATAAAGATAACATACAACAAATGAATATTATAGTCAATACCAGCATATTGGCTTGTTTCTAAAATGGATTATATTGCTGCATTTCTCCCTGGGGCTGTTCCCTAGAGAAAAGTGAGAAGATCTTTTTAAGCTGATGAATATTTGATTTCACTTCAATTGTATTTTCAGTTTGCTGTAGGGAGAAAAGATGCAGAAAGTGAGCTAGGAGAATATCAGGGGAGCTTGAGAAAGTCTAACAGAAGGTTACAGATTGATTGTATATGAATGTGCAATATTTTTCCCTTAACTCTATCCCTTAGTAACAGTTTTTTCCTTTTCAAAAATGCAAATTAAATGGTACTGTAAAACTATCTACCCTGTGTTCTCTCATAGGCTATGGTTTACATGTGCTTGATTTTCTTCGCAATATGCATCATGTTTAGATATATCAAAACATCCCAATATCTCTGCATTTTCATTACTTCGGGCATTCCTTTAAACCTGATATGTAAGAAAACCTAAAACAAAAGGCTGTAGTTTGGAAAAACAAAACAAGTTACAAGTTACTGGGCTCCATACCAAGCCCTTCTTAGGAACAGATGATAAGCACACTGGAGATGCACTTTACCCTCTTTCACTGCCTGTTTCTAGGCTGTGCAATAGTTATGTCTCTTGCTTATCTAAGCTTCCCTAGAAGAAAACTTTGAGCCAAAGGATATGAGTTTGAAAAAGAAGCATATAAGCAAGTGTTAGAGAATAAATATAAGACAGCAAGATTTTCAAACTCAGCAATTGAAGTTTCTCTCTGACTAGATAGAAGGAATTAAGGTCAGAGGCAGAGGCAGATGTATTGTGGATGGTCAGAAACAAGTGTTGACATAAGAGGTGATGTGTTGAACAATATGGTATATGAAAGAGCCTCAGATAGCCATAGTAGAAAGAAAGGACAAGTTGTTACTCATAAGGACTGATTTGTACTATGAAGATACTAACTTAGCATGCTTTCTTAATAACAAGAAAATGATGGGCACAATGCCTCACTTTCTACTCTCTTGGTAACAGCTCATGGTCTTTTTTCCCTTTCTCACCATCATGGCTGTCAGCGAATTTCTGACATATCTCAACATGGTGTGGGGTGTTCCAATGGCTTGTAAGCTTTAATTTTGTATGAACTAGATATTTTTAAAGCACTTTAAAAGTTATCAAATTAATCATGTGATACTGTATATTCTATCTATGTCCTTCACGAGATAAGAAAACCAGAATGTTAAAACAATTGGTAGTTGATCTAGAATCAAAATCTAAATATTCTCTATTCCCATGGATATATCTACAGGATTGTACTAAAACTTACAGTACAGAAAGTAATTCTGGGAAAGGTCACATATCTGTAGAACATTTAAATGCTGCTGTTTGGTTTATGTCATGAGTCTATGCACCAACTGTGTGATTTTGTGGAGTTTCTATATACCTATAGCACATGCCCCACTGAAATAAACGAACTTGTAATGTCTGTATAAGATGGTAGTTAGTCCAACAGAGACAATTGTAGCAGAGTCTCTCAGAACCTTGGACAGTGACAAAATGCTTAGGAAAAGTATATGTCAGGTACTGTAATGAAACAATAGATACCAGACAGTATGATCATAAGAAACATATTAAAAGAAGGTTTCACAATGATTGCAACTATTGACCTGTGAATTAAAGGAGAATTCCCCAAGGTCAAAAGAATTTGTCAGTTAAATTCAGGCAGGCTAATGACATTTGGAGGCAGCTTGGTGAAATGGGCCAAGAAAGCAAATATCTCTCAGCTCCACATATCCACGTTTTTTCCAATTTTTTGTTATACTACAGCTTATTAATTTAAGATAGTTTTAAAGAATGAGTTTACAACATTGTGAAACATAGAAAATATCCAAACTCCAGAACATTCTACCCCAATTTAGTCAATAAATGAATATTTAAGGCAGGAAGGGATTTGATGCCCAAAGCTACCTTGTATCAATAATGGCAAAGATGAAAAATATCCAAAAATATATTATGCTTTTGCAATGAAAAATAATTGGATTTCTGCTTTTTGGAAAGAGCAAAGTGCTATTATTCCCTCTACTGATTGATTAAATGTAGTTCTCTGTGTCTGCACCTGAGGATCACCAACAGGGAACAGGACAGCAAGGAAAACTTCTAAGAGATAAAGAAGAAGTCTCCTCCCAGGAGGTGTAACAAAATTCATCATTATGGTATAAACAGCCTGTGCAAGAAATAAATTATTATATCTCTTTTGAATAGTAAGTTCTAATGATAGCATTCCAATTTTATCAGATCCTAAAAAATGGTTGTGTCTGGGGATGCATACAGCTTTCTGTGGTACTTTACTCTCTGTGACTGATTTTTTAAAAATTTTATCATTAAAAATGAAAAGCACCAAATATTAAGATGCAATACAGTTTAAAATATCATAAAGATTTGAAGCTAAAGAAATAATGCAAAAGAATAAAAAATATTCCATATTTTAAACTAGCAAATTTACTAAAACTTTCTGTTCCTCAAAAAAAAAAAAATGGCTTATATTTATGGTTGTGAGCCAAGCCTTTAACGGCTGAGCCATCCCTCCAGAAACACCCTGGACTGACCCTTCAAACCCCAGTCCAACTATAGGAACACCTGAATCACTCTTGAGGGAGGGGGGAAAGAACTGGATTTGGCCAGAAGTGGAGACTGATCTAAGCATTATTGGGTCAGTGGGACCATAGGACTGTCTGCTCCCTGCCCAAGGAGGGGATGGGGAGTTGCAGGGAAGAAAAATGACCAAATGTGTTGGGATGGGGAAAAGACCTTGAATAAGGATATACAGGGATGGAAAAAAAAATCAGAGGGAAAGATGAACACAAAGAAAATATATGTGTAGCAATCTTATTTGTATTTCCACCCTTGATAAGCCATGCTTATGATTCTTATCCTCTGTATAGTTATTGTTAACTCTTCCACATTTTAAATTCTTTTTACTGTGATTTTTTTTGATAAATACAAAATAAAGAAGGAAGGAAGGAAAAAAAAATGACTTATGTGGTAACATAAATTTCAAAAACATTCAGACAGTTTACCAGGAAGACTTATGGTATGCTAATGTACTTACTGACCAGTGCAAAAAATCACAAATTAAGTTATATTAGAAAGTCTGAATTAATTTATCATTGATTTTGTTATTAAAATAAATTGAGTTTTAAATAGTCTCTGGCTTATCTAAAAGTAATTTCATGAAACAGATTAGGTTAGGTTTTCTTGATTTCTTGGATGATGAATTTCTGAGACATGGGTATTCTCTCATCTATCTTCACATCTTTTGACCAAGTACACCTACCAGACACATAGCAAGCACCAAGTATATTCTGAAGAAATTAAAGGAAACCTGACATACCTTCAAAGAGACTCTGGCTTCACCAAATCACACAGCATCTGATTTGTCTGATGCAATTATTGGACATCAAAGAGAGGGTTTGTTTTTAGGATTATTTTATCAGTATATCAAAGTGAGGCAAAATAATTATCTTTTTAATAAAAATTTTATTAGAAACCCAATGGAATTTTAGAGGCGATAATATATCATTAATGAGTGGAAAGCTGTGGCTCTGTATAAATCTGCTTTGTTTTGTCTTTTTTTCAGACAGAGGTCAGACTTATTGTCAGCTGAAATAAAAAGCAAAGATCATTGAGTCCTTTGTGAAGATCTGAGGCTGACTTTCTGATTCTTGGAATAATGAGAAATCATGATGTGATAGATGGCTTGAATATGACTCATTTCTAGATAATTTTAAGTTGAAAGTTGATCCTAGAACTTCCAGAAATGTCTTCAGACAGTGACAACACAGATGAACCTCAGCATAAATGATTCAAACCTGTGCCCAAATTGTCCATTAACTATACAGTCACGTGCATATAGAAGTTTATTATTCTGACTTTCAATGACAATTTCAATTCATACAATTCACAAGTATTTTTATATCATCTGCTATATGAGGTTTCACAGACAACAATATGCTTTTACTTTCTCACAATTATTTTTTTGGAATGAGCTTCCTTGGGATCAGTGTCATATCAGTGTCAGATACTTTTAATAAACAAAATGAGAGTATTACAATAAATGTTAAAGTTCTTTTCTACTTTATGCTGCTCTAGTGAGCCACATTTTGAAGATAAATTTTCCCTATTTTATTCCTTAATATAAAAATGTCATGGGTACTTACATTTACAAAGCAATTTAGTACTAAGCAGGAGTCAAAATTTTATTCTTACATAATGCCTAATCTAATATTTTTCTAATGTCAGTTTTGCTACGTGTATGTTTTACAGCTCCTAATGTACAAAGCATTCATTCAAAATAATAACTAACAAATGAGTTTGATTGCAATTTCATTTGCCCATTTGTTCCTTGTTTTTATTCTCAATACAATAATTAAAGGAGATATTGCAAAGTCTTTATTTCCATCTTTTAAAAACATTTTAAAATATTTTTTACTTTTTAATAAATTGAACTCATGTATCTAGAGATTTGCTTTAATAACACTTTTCTTGAGCCCTGCTCTCTTATGTTAAAGAGAGAACTATGTCAGTCAGTTTCTAATAACACATAGTTTTTAATTGATATTCAGTAAGTATAAATTTTGCCTCAAGAATCTCAAAGTCAAGTTAATAAATGAAATCACTGTAAACAGGTAAGTTTGAGTGGGCAAAAGGACAGTTTGGGTGGGAGTTAGATTAGTATCGGTTCTTTAAGATATTTAGACAAGAAATGTACTGTATGAATATCAACAAAAGGAAAATAATTGGATTGTCATGCCAAAATATGAGCGACAAGAAGAGAGAGAGGTACAGACACACATACTCACACACACACACATACTCACACACACACACACACACACACACACACACACTCAGAGAGAGAGAGAGAGAGAGAGAGAGAGAACTATAAACTGGGTGTGTATGATGAAATAAATATGTAATCCAAGCTGCTCCAGAGACTGAATCTAGATAACCATAAGAATACAGGTGAGAAAAGTAACATAATATGCAAAGTATTATTGATGAAGAAGCAACTAGCCTACATTTCTGGAGCAGAGAAATTAAGCATCCAGGAATTAACTAAGAAAGGAATAAAATTTCCTGGGCTTGTATAATGTAGCTAATTCAGCAGACAGAGCAAGGCTATAGTGTTTTGAATAAGAGTGAACTCCATAGGCTAATGAATTTGAATGTTTAGTCATCAATGAGTGAAAATGTTGAAAGGATTAGGAATAGGCTTTATTTGTTTGTTTTGTTTTAACTTGCATTGAATTTAGAGATTTCAAAAGCCCATGCCAGGCCCAGTTTCCCTCTCCCCCAACCTCTGCTTAAGGATCAAGATGTAGCTTTCAAGTACATCTCCTGCACTATGCCTGCCTGCTACCATGCTCCCTGCCATAATGATAATGGACTAAGGCTCTGCAAGTGTAAGCAAATCCCCAGTTAATTACTTTTTTTAATAAGAGTTACCTTGGTTATGATGTCTCATCACAGCAATATAACAAACACATACATGAGTTCTACCCAATGTATTTGGCTATGACAAAGGAAAAGTTGCTTAATCACTGGGAATCTCAAATTTTTGTGGCTAAAAATGGCATCATCGAACAGACATTGCAGAATTGTAGTGGGAATAGTTCTTCGGAACTCCAAAGAATTCTGTCTTACATTTTGATGGGCTCCCAAAACCACTCAAAGCTGAGAACAGAGGAGACTGAAGCTATCCATCAACTTCATCCTGCACCATTCATTATAAACAGACACTGCATTGTCAGTCAGTCTTTTCTTTCACCTTTCAAAGGGATGGCAGTACGTTTTAGATAACCAGAGACGAGTGCTCGTTTGAAAAACACAATGATTTTTTTGTTTGTTTTGTGTGTGTATGTGTAAATCTCCACTAATCAGTTTTAATTCTTTTTATTTCCCTCTGTATTATCACAAACTCCAAGTCACAGTCAATGGTAACAAACGAAATACTGAAAAAGTGAGCAATGTTGATCCTCAGCTTTGTCAATAGGTGTTGTGTTACTAAACAGGCATATCAATGATTTGTTTATTTGCCAGCAATAACATTAATATCTATCATTACCTAACTTCCTTATACAGCATATTTTATATTAGTTTATTTTGTATTATTATATAGATGGGAAAAGAAATATTTTTATTAATTAAGGCTTCTAAACAACTTCACATAACTCTAATGTTAATTTATAAAGTTAAACTATCTATTAATTATATGTGCCTTTTTTGAAGCAATTTACTAAGGCAATATAAAAAATAACTCAAGGACCTTGCAGAACACAAATAAAATAACATATGACAAAAGACTGAGCAGTTGTTGGTATATAATAGATATTTGATAAGCTCCATCATTGACTTCTGTCAAATTTACTTTTATTTCTTGGAATTAGAAGGTTTTTTCCCCCTAATTCTTTAATATGGATTGTGCATTGACACCCACACACTACTAGAAAAATACATTCATTGACAGCAAACTTTCAACATAGTCAGCAGGAACCTTCAAGGTTTACCATGAACAATGTTACACATGTATACCACACATCACATTATGTCTTTTTAAAAAAGAATAAGCCATTTTTTATTTTTATATTTAAAAAGTTTTTTTTCCATATCTAAGACTGCTTCCCCTTCCTTTGCTCCCCTCAGTCTCCCTCAGTCTCTCTCAGCCTCTCCACACCATCCCCCATCCATTCCCCAAGGAGGTATATCCAATTTATGTAGGTCCAAGACCCTCATCTCAGTATTAAGGCTGAATTAGGTGTTCCTCTGTAGGAAACGGGCTCCAAATGCCAGTTCATGCACCAGGAATGAACTTTGGTTCTACTGCAAAAGGCTTCACAAACTGTCCATGCCATTTGACAGTCACGAGTTTTTGGAGGATGTAGTTCCTTTCCATGAAGGCTTCTACATTATGTCATTCTTAAAGCATTTTTTTTTTGATCAAAGGCTATTGATTCTTATTAAATTTGCTTTCCTGGGTATAGAGTTATAGATAAGAAGGTAAAATATATAGTGGAAACTAACATCCTGTTTCTCCCAGGAATCTACCTTTTTCCCACTTCTATGAAATTTTGTCATAGTTGGAATGCATTTAAATGTGATGTGTGTGCATGTGTGTTTGTGTATGTGTATGGTTTTTGAAAAAGAATTTCTCTGTGAAACAGCCTTGGCTGTCCTGGGACTCACTTGGTAGACCAAGCAGTCCTCAAACTCACAGAATTTCTGTTCCTCTTCCTTCCTACTGTTGGGATTTAAAGTGTGTGCCACCACAACTGATACAAATATATATATATTTAAAAAAATAAGCTTTAGAGATAGTTAACCTGTTAGATTATCTACTTCAAAATCCTCTTTAAGTATATTATTTAAATTGTATGAATATAGTATTATATAAAATGTAGAATTTAGTCTATTTGTTTTGCTTTATATAATATGGACACTGATTTTTAACCTGTAAAATGTTTGGGGACCTTCTTTTAATGGCCTCAGACTACTGTGGCTTATCTAATTCTTTGTTTGGATAAGCAGAGTTAAATTTCACAAGAGAGTCTACTATGTGTAGAATGAGTGTCATTTATGTGACTTTAAAAATACTTTTAAATTTTACTACCACTTATGTGAAATAGTTATTGTCATTAAATCTGTTTGTTCATGTTTTTGGAGGGGGATGCATTGCCACCCAAGGAGACAGGGGATTCAGATAAAAAGATCATTGTTGGCTAAGTAAATGCTAGGATAGTAAATAGAATGGGGTAGATGAATGACCCATCCAAATAAAAATAATTATGACTTACTTTAGGACAAACAGGTCTTATTGAGACCATAAGACTGAAACCTTTTATTCTTATACATTCATTTACATGCATCAAAAATTGTTCAAATTAGATTACTTAATTTACAAAAAAATTAAAAACTCACAAGTCTCAGCGCTATTACATTACAGAGAATAATTGTAATCTACTGGTTGGAGAAGGAGCTCTTGCTGTGTGCATCGTGATCTTGCAAGCCATCTGCACATCTTTCCACAGTGGAAATAACTTAGAATGCTACACCTACTTTTCAAACATGGTCATTGTCTGGATCCTTGCCTCACCTGCAGGCTCATTTTAATAGAGGGAATCCATGACGCTCCCTCACAGTCTACACATACACAGGGGGTGGCAGCCAGATCTTACTTTCCTCATCCGAGAGTCTTTCATTAGGCCTTACCTAATCCCTGACCAACACAGATTCATGACAGGATGGTTTGGTCCAATTAGAGAAAAAGGTCGGTTCAAATCGTAAACTGTGAGTTAATTCATTCTCACTTTTCTCCTGTCTTTCCTCCCACACTCTCCCTTTCTTGTTCTGTGTCTTCATCTCTGACAGAGGCTTCTCCTCTTCATCATCATCCTCTACACACACACCGTTATCTTTTGCAGTTCTCCTCATGGCCTCAGCCAACCCTTTTTCTTCCCACCTCATTTGTAATATTTGGACTATTCTGACTCCGGAGCTGGACATCTCTGCATTCTGAAAGTTAAACAGCATGGCCCCTGACCATGATCCAATCATTTACTTTAACTGGGTGATCAGTCTTAAGGTTTCAGCATGAAGTACATGGATCTGAGCTCAGAGACATGTGGTTTTAATTTATGGCTGACCCCTTTCCTCTTCCATTCATGGGACAATGTCAGCCATCTTCCTATTTTTCTAATCCATTCTCATTCATAGATTCATACATACATATATATGCATATACATATACATATATACATTTATACACATATCTTTCTTGTATAGATTCTTATTTCCTTACCATATTCTAAAATGCCACCTCTACATTGAATGCCCCTTTTCTTTCATGAAGGACCCATTTAATTCTCTTTTTTTTTGTATTTATCAAAAAAACAGTAAAATGAATTTAAAATGCAGAAAAGTTAACAATAACTATAAAGAGGATAAGAATCATAAGCATGGCTTATCAAGGGTGATAATGCAAATAAGATTGCTACACATATATTTACTTTGTGTTCAGCTTTCCCTCTGAATTTTTTTCCATCCCTGTATATCCTTATTCAAGGTCCCTTCCCCCTCCTACCACATGTGGTCATTTTTCTTCTCTGCAACTCTCCATCCCCTCCCTGGGCAGGGAGCAGACAGTCCTATGGTCCCACTGGCCCAATAATGCTTGTATCAGTCTCCACTCCTGGCCAAAAAATTCACAAATATTTTATATCAGAGCCTTTTCCTCACTTTTCCTTGGGCTTGTGGCTTTCCTATCAATATACAGAGAGGTTCGTTATACTGCAGATTCCAAAATAGAATTTGCCTTTCTCTGGGACTGCTGAAATAACTCAGCAGATAAAGATGTCTGCTGTTGAGTCTGATAGCTCAAATTCAAGCTCTGGAAGCCACATGCTGGAACAAAAGAACAGACCCCTGCAACTTATGCTTGTACTTTCGCATGTGTGCCTATGCACATGCATGCACACACACAAACACACATTCACATACAAATAAACAAAAAAGTAACAAAAATAGTCTACACTTTTCTGTCCACCCTTAGTAGATGCCAAGATTGAACCTTTTTTTTTTTTTCTGTAATAGCTATCTGATATATTTGAAGTGGTAAATACCTCAAAAGATTTCTTCCCTTTAAAATTCTCACACCACCAATTACATACATAACCTCAATTCAAACCTACAATATTAACTAAAGAGGCAGTGTGGTTTAGCATTTAGGGTTCATGTGGGATTAAAGTTTGAGGTTCACCTATGTGCATAGAAAGCAACTACCCAGACCATGTAAGTTACCCTTTTTGTCTCTGGTTAATTGCTCATGTTTCTTTTACTTATACAGCACCCCTTCATTCTAACTCTCCTTACAATTATGAGCAAAGAACATCCATTTACTTCTGAACTCATTTTCTCATGATGGAATTTTAACAATATTTTTGTACAGGGTTGTTGAGGCATGTCTAACATATACTCTTGATATGATCTCAAGAATATTTTTAAGCTCACAAAGTATCAGTTCCACATATACATGATGGTGATAAGCTAACAACAATTAGTTCTCAGACTTGCAAAATTAATTTGAGAACAATGATGTTCTTCTCAGTTATGTATCTAGTGCACAGTTAGTCCCAGCCCAAAGGGTTCACTTTTTCTGTCTTCTAAAAATCCAGCCTGGATATATAATGATGAAGCAGCACTTGCACACTGTTCTGAATAATGCAAATAAAAACGTACTGGAGAAATAAGAAACACACATGAGGCTATGCAGTAGAGCCAGTTTCCAGGATACAGCTACATGGATATGAATAAGGTGGAGGATACAGATGTAAGATCTCTCCTTGTACTCAATCAGATGGGTTTTTCTTCATCTGAGCTACCAGGAAGG
Source organism: Sigmodon hispidus (assembly GCA_004025045.1). NCBI lineage: Eukaryota > Metazoa > Chordata > Mammalia > Rodentia > Cricetidae > Sigmodon > Sigmodon hispidus. Next base: position 23,950 of record PVIH01004187.1, read on the forward strand.
TTAATTTATTTCTTCTTTTTTTAAAAAAGATATTTTAAAATCTGTTCTTTTCCATTTTTTGACACAGAATATGACCTTGGCAGAGTGACAGATTAACTAGGACTTGCCCATTGCTGAACTATTATAGCACAGCTTAGCCTACTTTTTACCCTTATCTCTTTTGAGAATTGGGTAATTAATGTTTGTAAATTAGCTAATTAGCATTACATGATTTTTTTTCCCTCAAAGACTCAATAAAATAGTAAGTAATTTCTGAGGGAAAATACATCAGCCTCAGTTGGTGTAGACTGAGAGATCCCCCTAGAACTTGAACTTGTACCTGGGCAAATGTCTTTTGTAGCTAATCAAGACCTAGCAGGCTTGTTACAGACCCTAGGAGTCATGTAAAAAAAGGAATCTCTGTTCTTCTCCTGCAGAGCCACTGCCAGATTCTTCCTTCCTTCCTTTTTCCCCTTCTTTCTTTCTCTCTTTCTTTCTTTTTCCTTCCTTCCCTTTTTCTTTTTTTCTCCCTTCCTCCTTCCCTTCCTTTCTCCCTCCCTCTATCCCTCCTTCCTTTCCTTGTATTTCTAGAAGAAAATGCACTCTCAATGACTGTTTCTGCCTTGGTATTAGAAAAGAGGGCCTCCAGTTGATGTACAGTAACAGAAATAGGAAGGATTTTGTTACTAGTTTCTGAGAATATCCCTGAGGACTGCACTTGCAGCTCTGACCTTAATTTTAAAGATAACCATGTAAGTGTGCTGAGAGCTGCAGCCTGTTCCTCTTGCCCAAGTACAGAATATCAAGGAAGTTGATATGACAGCTGAAACAGTACACACATGCACACACATGTGCACACATACACACATACACGGACACACACACACATGCACCCACACACTTACACACACACACACTTACACACACACACACACAAACACACACACACACTTTGACTATAAACTATCAGGTTTCTTATACTGTCATCTTATGATCAGATCTCTTACTTCCTAGCTGAAAACATGCCTTTTGCCTTTGTAAGCTGAGCCCTGATGCCTCTTTTTGGGAAACAACACTGACATGGTCATCTTTAGATGATGTAATCTAAGAACTAAATAAGAGAGAATACAGATTATTGGCAACACGGAAAATTTGCAAAAAGCTCTAGCCTACTTGTATTCCTGTTCCTTCCCATTGATGTGAGAGAAATGCAGGGCTTGAACAGTAACTGCTGGGCTAGTTTGGGATAGAACAAAATTTTGTTGAAGAAGAATAGTAATAGTCTCAAAAAATGCACAATTCTATATCTGATTTTACTTCTGAAAAATGATTTGCATGGCTTGTTCTAGTATGTTTTAGAAAGCTAATTTCTGAAAAGTCAGTTTGGAAGGGAGGCATAATTTATCCAGTTTTCTCCATCAGTTCCAGAATAACAATACTTAACATTAATTTTAGTTTCATAATGAGAGTACACTTTTTTAAAAAAAAATTCAGGTAATAAAAACTAGACATATCTTGTGAAGAATTCAAAATATAATAATGGTAGCTTTTAAATATACAAAACACAATACTGTACAGTTAAAAAAAAAAGCAGGTATACCATAAGCCTGAAGAAAGCCTAATGGCATTATTTGTAGATGCCATCAGGAAAAGGAACAGAGGAAAGACAGTGCTCATTCTGCTCACTCATTCTCTGATTGTTAGCTTAAACCCTTCGCAACTATTAGTTGTCTTTGAAACGTTTCCTGTGTCACGAAAGAAAAATATTCTGATATTATTTCTATACATCAGAAATCAATTTTCTTCACTATCCAAAATGATAAGTGTGCTCAGAGATGTAAAACACTACCAATGGGCTGCAGAAAGAGCAGCTGTTCTTATTAGGGGGCATAGCTGGGACACCCGAGAAAATTACAAACAGAAAACAACCAGTATCTATAGCCACAGGCTTTGCCTAGTGGTGCCACTCCTTGGATTTTGTTTAGTGGGACTCCTCTCCACACTTGCTTGGTGGGGTTACCCAGCACAGAGTTATTCATCTGGTAGGACAACCTCTTCATACTGGTTGCCCTCTGTTGGATATTCTTTAGTGGTCTGTAGCACAAGGTGGTGATGCAGAGGAAGTCAGAGGAAATATGCAGTTCTAGTTTCAAGTGTCTAAGCATAACTATCATGACAGAAGGGCTCTTATGGGCTGATGAGGGAGCACAATATGAAGCCTGAAATACTGTCACAGCAAGTATAAAACATAGGTAGTACTCTTCATGATATAGGTGTGGGAGAGGGCCCCATTTGCCTACGAATTAAGGCCAACTATTTACGAATGAAACTTTGTATAATACAAAAGCTTCTTAACAGTTAATTAAACAACCAGGAAATAAAGAGGAAATCCAGAGGAATTTTTGCCAGCTATACATCTGACAGAGAAATAAAATCTAGACTATATAAAGAACTCAGAAAATAATAAAAAACAAAAAAAGAATGCTGACCTACTTTTTAAAGAGTTTTATATCCAAACAGAAGGTTGCCAAAAGAAGAAATTAAAGTGACTAATAAATATCTAAAAAATATTCTTTATCTTTAGCAGTTAGGAAGATGCACAGCAAAGGACTCTGAGAGTCTTCCATTGTATCCCATAAGAATTTCTGTGAGGATGTGGGGAAAAGAAGAGCCCTGATTCACTGCTGGTGGGCGAGCAAACTGGTATAGCCACTTTGGAAATGAGTCTGGAGATTGCTCCATAAGTTGGAAACCACTCTACCACAAGATCTAGCTACACTAGACTTGGCCATATTCCCAAATGACTCTATAACTTACTATATTGCTTATCTATGCTCACTGAGAAGTAGAAATTGGAAACTGTCTAGATGTTCAACTATTGAATAAGTAATGAAATATAGTATGTTTACACAATGAAATATAATAACTCAGAACCGTGAAATTTGCATGTAAATAGATATCTAAGAACCATCATCCTGAGTGAGGTAATTCAGACTCAGAAAGACAGACATTGTATGTTTTTCTCATAGCTTTTATGCTTCAGCTATGCATGTTTCATTTAGAATACCCATAGAGGTAAGACAATTTGTGAGGGACCCAGTAGGTAGAAGAAATTTTCCAAGAACAGAAAAATAAAATATAGTATCATAAAAGGAAGAAAAATAATTAGAAAAATAGAATTAAATGGTGGAGGGAGTGGGCAGGGAGAATAAAGGAAGGAATATAGAGAGGGATACCTAACACTAAAGATATGGAAACCCACTACTATAGATGTTTGCTAAGTATATGCATGTATAAAAGTTTTTCCAACAGAATTTATGTACAATGGGAGGAGCAATTTTCCAAATATGGATCATATGTGTCTTAGAGTTTCTATTGCTGTAATGAAACACTATGGGCAAAGTGCAGCTTGGGGAGGAGACGTTTTTTGGCTTACACTTTCACTTTATATACCGTCATTGAAGGAGTTTCAGACAGGAACTCAAGCAGAGTAGTAACTTTGATTGAGGAGCTGATGCAGATACTGTGGAGGGCTGCTGCCTACTGGCTTGGACCACATAACTTACTTAGCCTGCTTTTTTATAGAACCTTGGATCAGCATTCCAGGGGTGACACCAACCACAATGGATCGGACCCTCTCCATCAATCACTAATTAAGAAAATACCCTACAGGCTTGACTGCAGTCAAATCTTATGGAAGCATTTTATTAATTGAGGTTTCCACATCTGAGATGATAACTTTAGCCTGTCAAGGTGACATAAAACTATGCAGCATAATATGTCACCAATCAAATCCCCTAATACTGGGACATCGTAGTAACACAAGCCTGTAATCCTAGAATTTGACAAGAAAAGCAGGGATATCACCACAGATGCAAGGTCAGAGTGATACATATATTGAGTACCAGGCTAACCAAGGCTCCATAAAAGGCCTGTCTCACAAAAAGAGAAAAGTGTGAAGACAGATATATAAATATGTAGATGATAGACAAATGTATATTATGTCTCTCACTTTCTCTCTCTCTATATATAGATGCCTATATATGATGTATACAAATATTCACACACATTTTTCTTTGAATTCTTGTGATAGATAATAAAAAAAATTTAAAAAGAAACAAAAACAATCAGAAGGAAAACATTAAAAGTTTGGGACATTTAACATTCAGTCAAAAAAAAAAAAAAGTTTAGTTTGGGTTTAAAACCATAATGTGTGATGCTGGCTACACACATATAATCAAGTTACATTACTTTTCCAGTACACTTCTTTTCCAAATAGGAATATAAAGTTTAATTTATCCAGTAAACAGATATATTTTAAATTGACTTAATCACAAAAGATGTGAAATTATTTTGGTAAAAATAATATGCTCAGAAAACAGGATTGTTATTTAGTAGCTTCTGAAAGAAAGCTCAAAATATATTACATTTTAATTCATTTAATTCTCAGAAAACTGCAGGAAGTAGGTAGGATTATTTGCTCATTTTAAAATGTATGAAGGAGAGGCTCAAAACGTTAAACATACATTCTTAATTTCACAAATTTAACATATTGAAGTTGGTGGAGATCAGGAAATATCACTTGGAGCCTCATTCTGAGTCTCTTCTTCCCCTTTGCGCTATAAAAAGTGAAGTTTCTGAGTCTACACAGGAGCCAGCATCTTGTGAAGCAAGCATTGGAGCACCACAGGCAGATTTGAGCACCTGGAAGCATGCAGTTAGATAAGGACTGGAGAGCTGAAGCTTACATACACCAGGATAAACTTTCTAGATGTGTCGCAGGCTTCTAACGAGAACTTTCTGGAGGAAAAGGAAGAGAAGAAAGAACAAGGAGCAAGCCTAGAGTGAAAGCAGACTCTAGAGGAAAAAGCAACAACAGGAACTCCAAAGGGAGATTTCTACCTGCAAGAAAAAGTTCAGTTGCACTTAGTAGAGAGACCAAAACTCCAAACCAAACAAACCGTGGTGTTTAAGATGGACAGAGCTTTGGCAATCACATAAAAGAAGTAGAAATGGAAGTTTTTGTAAGAGTGCTCAGCTTGATGGAGGCTTTGTGAAAATTTCATGTGTTTGTACTGTGTATCTCGGGGAAGGTTTTTTTCTCAGAATGCTTCTGGACCATTGAGACTAGGAAAACACATTTCTCAAAAATCGGTTTGTAGTATGCTTTTGATTTTTCTTTTCTTTTCTTTTCTTTTCTTTTCTTTTCTTTTCTTTTCTTTTCTTTTCTTTTTTGCTCTCAAACTAATTTCTGAAAAAGAAGAAAACCCACAGAATTTACAAAAATAGGGCATCAGGGAAAATAATACCATAGAAGAGTAAAAATAGCTTGAGTTTTCCATCAAAGTATTAAAGATTAAAAGCAAATTATTTGGTGGGCATAGTCTTCAGCATGTCATCAAAGGATGCTTCATTCTTTCACAAAGACAATGGCTTCACCATGTTTATTGCTGCTCTATTCATAATACCTAAAAATTGGACACCACCTAGGTGTCCCTCAATAGATTAGATTAATTTTAGTGAGTATTTATTTTTCAACACCGCTAACATAACATTTTCTCTTTCTAGTTTTAAATAAAAGCATAAAAGTCTTATAAATCATCTTTATACATACATATTATTGCTGTTCATACATACATATAAATGCTAATTATGTTAATCATAGTTATAGAGTTTTTAAAATTGATTTACTTTGAATATGTGTGAATCTACTCTACAATCAATATAATGTGGTAAATATGATAAAAGTACATTATATGTATGCATGAAATGTAACTATGGCAACAATTACTTTTAACATTAAGTATAAACCCATACATATATATTTATATAAATTATTTTACTTATCAACCTCTGCTTTAGATTACTGTGATACTTCTTTTAAATTTTTTCATCATATTCCACTAAGAATATTCTCAAAATTTATTTTTATGCATTAAATTAGAAATAGACAATAGGTACTTCAAAGAACCAGAAGATGTTATTTAATTATTCACTATCAATACTCTGTCTCTCTCTTTCTAGCCCTTTTTCTGTGTGTATGTGTGTGTGTGTGTGTGTGTGTGTGTGTGTGTGTGTGTGTGTGTGTGTGTGTTTCTTTTTCACTATGGAACCATAGAGCACCATGGACCCATGTGCTATGGTAAATAGTAACCCTAAGATGTACCTGAATTTGTTATTACTGAGGAACTGGGAAACTGGGGATTATATACTCTACATTTAATTATATAAAGATATAGAAAGTCATGATTTTTAGTGAGAAAAATGTAATAAATAAATAAACATAATTTCTTGAAGTGTAAAGTCTCTTAGCAGTGCATTCAAAGAAGTCATATTAGATAGGTTTTGTAGAAGCATCTAGTTTCTGTAACATCATGGAAATAGAGATTGAAAACAATCTAAAGTGGTGTCCTTCTCATGTGTCAAATATTTAGTTCATTCAATCATAGATATTGCTGTGTGATTATCAGAATTAACTAAAATTTCCCTTTTAGTCTCTTAAATGTGTATACACAGTGACTCCTGGAGAACCTGCATCTTCCATGATTTTACTCATGATTTCACAATATTTGTGAAAATATTGCTTGCATTTTTCTACAAAGAGACAAGCAGATTCATGAAACTCTTCATGGAGTATGTGAACTATGTAGGGAAGGTAAATTTACACTTATTATTGTCAAATATTGCTATGAATGTTCCACTTTTTAGTACCTACTATTGTATATTTTTATTAACTTAGATAATTAATTAAAAATTGCCTACATAATAAAACACAACATGAAAAAAATGAAGAAATTACATTGATTCTATCTTCCCATTGGTAGTAAGCTTTTTTTTTTTTTTAAATCTTAAAGTGAGGACTTTGTATGAAGAATAAAGGAATAAACCTTTGTTTGCTTCTTGAAAAGATGTATAGTTGTTTTGTTAAGCTGTGTTACCTGTTTTGAAATAATGTAGAAAAAAACATCCTTGTGTCTGCCTATACAGTTTTTACAAAGCAATATCCAATAATAATACACAACTGGTCAATAAATATCACAGCTGATACACTAATATTTACACTGTAAGCATATTAAATGTAAGAAATATAAAATAAATTAAAGAAAAACTGACATTCAAAAATTTTGTGTGTGTGTTATAATTCTGCTATTGGATTTTTCTCAATAGAAAATTGAGACTTATTCATAGTTTCCGCAAATTTCAATTCCACCATGTGCTTCAATATGCAAGCTTAGTTGACAGCTAGGGAAGTTTTAATTGGATGTATTCTTATCTTCTAAAGGGCAATTCTCTGCATAATATTCAGGTGCTCTGTATTTGCTATGGCACTGACCTTTAGAGATTCTTAAAAATAATCATTTAAGTTTCCTTCTATTTTTCCTCAGATTGAAAGTATCATAGTGAATTGTTTTCCCTGAGATAACAGTGTCACTTTGCTGAGATAGATATTTACATCCTAAGGCTGGGTTGAGCATGTTAAAAAACAGAATAGAAGTCAAAATATTTGGATAATATTTTTGTTTAGCTTTTGTACTTCTTTGTGGTTTTTTTCCCTTTTCCATCATTATGAATGCTGGACCCATTTCCATGGAAACATTTAATTGGTAAGTTGCATAAAATAGTTATTGCAAAATTAAATAATTTAGGCCATGTAAAATATTTATTGCAGAATGAAATAATTGTTGTAGAGAGTAGAGAAGATCTCAGGGAATACAAAGTGATGTTTGAAGTATATTCTGTTCAAAATGTTTATCTCATTGTTAATTTAATATTTGTGCATGATTAAGAGAAAATTAAGTCATGTTAAAGAATTCAATCTATAAATATTTTGCATTGAATTCAGTTTAAATTAATTGACATAGTCTGTGGAAAGAGTGTTTACCATTATTCTGTTATTATTAATGAGTTTGTCTAAGCAGCATTGCTATGGTAATCACTATTACTCATTAATATCAATTATGCAATTAGATTGTTTTAAGATCTCAAGCAATCCTACACTAGTAAATTTGAAACAGAAACAGTTTACTTTGATACTCTTTCTATAAAAGTCTGATCTTCAAAATGCCAATATGTATCTTTTATAATTGTTCACAATACTAAAACAAAATTTAGACACCACTGACTTGTGCAAATTCTGAAGCATTTATAGTCAGCATGAAATGCTGTCAAGATGATTAGAAGAGGCTTCACATTCTGTAGGTGTTTTCAAAGTAATGGTCCTCACATTTCACATCATACTAAATTAGGTATACTTAATTTTACTTCTATTTTGACATTTAAAAATTTTAAATAATAACATATAAATGGTAATAGTTTTTTTTGATAATATGCATTCAATTTGTACTAAAGGATGGGATATTATAATTACAAAAAGCCTGCACATTTTAAGAAGCATATTTTTACCTTAAAAAGAGAATTGAAAACTATATTGAGAAAAATAAATTTGTGGTCTATACAACCAGAGCTATGCTTGTTTTTGACATAAAGTTCCAGGAGCTCAGATCTTAGGGTCAGAACTTGATTTTTTATTTCTTTAGCTCTGTAGACATCTGCATGATATTTCTTTCCCACAGTTTTTGAATCAAGCAAAAGCATTTCACTTCACTTTTCTGTAGACAATATTGGAAGGCAACCATAGCAGGTATCTAATTGGTCCAGCCTATGTTACATTTTATAACCCAGTAATCACTAGCTTGAAAAGGGATGATCTGGCTACCCAGTCTAAAACTTGTTGTCCATCCACCATAGAAACACTACCAGAAGAGAAAAGGAAATGAGGCTATGTGTGCACAGAAATAAACAAGCAGACAGGAACAATTGCCTGCCATGTTATATATTTCTTTATACAAGTGAATATACTCTGATATTAATTTTCTCCTAGGCTTGCATAATTTTAGCACAAGGCTTTATTTACTTAATTCTTCCTTATACAGAGAACAAGTAGAAACTGTTCTTTTCATGGAAAAGTATTAATCTAGTATGAAGTAATATTACTATGATCTATATCTCAGTTTAATAAAGAATTATTTCTTCTAGAAAAAATATTGCATTAATATTAAGTGATTTTTATGTATAGTTTTCATTTTTAAGGTTTATTTTATTCTTTGGATATTTCATATAATATAGTTTGACTATACTCATTCCCCTGCTCAACTAGTTTTAGGAACCCCTCTACAACTTCGCTCTGTCTTCTAAAACTAACTCATAAATAAAAACCACAGAGTCCAGTTTATGCTGAACAACTACTACTGAGCTCAGGTTCTACCTTGGAATGTAGTCTATAAATCCAATATTATCCCATTGAAGGAAATTGTTAGTCTCTCTCAGAAGCACTCAGTTGCCAGTATTTTCTTAACTTAGTGTGGGACTTGGTGCTGCTACCTTTATACCTTCTATGCTGGAAATTTTTTCTGGTCAGATATTATGCAAGCTACAACTTGAGACTTACTCTAAATTTATATGTGCTGCTCCCTTATGAGTCTAGAAAACATTGCTTTCACAACTTCTTCTGATACCTCCGACTCCCATAATATTTCTGCTCCATCTTCCATATTGGTATCTGAGCCTTTAGATTGGGCGAGGATAATACAGACATACCATTTGAGTTGAACATTCCAATTTCCATTATGCATGTTGAGCAGTTTTGGGGTTTCATGTTAATGAGTATTACTGTAAGAAAAAGTTTCCATGATGACGATTGTGTAACATACTGGTCTATGCTTATAACATTATATAATTAAGAGAAATTTTATTGCTATGTTCATTTGGCAGAATAGTAGTGGCAGTAGTTTTCTATCTAGGACTTACAGCCTATAACTATAAACCTATAACTCTAGGTTTTTGGCCTCATTGAAAGTTTCTGGTATGAGTTTTGTCTCATGGAATGGTTCTTCAATTCTAGCAAAAAAAAGGTAATTTGTTATTCCTATAACATTGATGCCATTATTGCACCAGTGGGCATATCTTGAAGGCAGATCATGATTATAGCTCACAGGGTTCATAGTTGTGTGACATCAATTATTACTTTTCTCCTCTGGTAGCATATGTAATATGCACATTTCAGTTCTATGAATTCTATCTATTATGGGTGAAACTTATATAGTTAAGAAACAGCTACATGTCATTTTTTTTCTGCTGTTAACCCTGGACAAATAGCTGGGGAACCTACTTAAGACTCAACTAAGCCCTCTAAATGTGGATGACAGTTGTGTGGCTTGAGCAGTTGGTGGGGCCTCTGTCAGTGGAACCAGGATTTATTCTGAATGCATGAACTAGCTTTTTGGAGCCCATTCCCTATAAAGGGAACCTTTCTCAGCCTGGATACAGCCAGGAGGGGGCGGGCTTATTCCTGCCTCAACTTGGTATGCCAGACTGTTTACTGCCAATGGGAGGCCTTCTCCTCTTTGAAGAGTAGTTAGGGGTGGGGTGAATCTAGGGTGTGAGTGAGAGGAGGGGAGAGAAGAAAAACTGAGGTTGCTATGTGAAAAAAACCCAACAACTTAATATTAAATAAAAATAAATAAATAAAACAATCAGCTAAATTTCTCCAGGGTTTTTCCAGAGAAATCTGGTGCCTTCAACAGTAGGAGAGTTGGTGACATTTTGAATGTTTATGAAACCCTACAGACAACAGTTCAAAAGAAATAGATCTATGAACCTAATGGGTGTTGTGCAATAGCAGAAGGCATTAGTGACCACTGAGGTATCTCTTAGGAGTTGCATCAGAGAATTTCAGACACAATTTCTATTAGGTAAAGTCAACAATTTTGTAAAAAACAGAGAGAAGAAAAAGGAGGAAGAGAAAGTCAAATGCTGATGGTCTTTTCTTTGTTGAGCATTTAAAATTATAAGATGAGAGAGAATGAAATGTTGGAAAGATACAGATATTAAATTCCTTGACTTCTTCTTTTAAATACTTTAATAGACACTATGTAATTTTAATACATACAATACTTTTAAAGAATAAATATTTTCACAAAGTCTACTTTTGAGCAAAAAAAAATAGCTCAGAATGGATATACTTAACAAAATAAAGCAAATATTTAAATTTAATTATTTTCATCATTAGCACAATTCTCATAACAATTCTTCCAAAAGAATTTGTGAATCCAGGCTACCCATTGTGTTCACCCATTTTTGCAACTACAAATTATACATAAAGCTACTTACAAAAATGTGAAACAACTTAATTCCCTTTAGGATGATATAAATTTGGGTCAGTCAATAATGTAATTGAATGGGTGTAGAAGCAGATATAAACTAACAGTGAAACATATTGCTGGCTTCTATTTCTCACTTATTGGAAACCATAATGTTCTTATACCAACAGGTTGTGTTACAGTGACTCTCATTAGCACTTTGTTAGGTTATTTTCAATTTATTCTTTTATTCCACTGACCATCTTTGCTTTACTCTTTTCCAAAGGAGGGAAATCTGTTGTGTGAATCTGGCTTTTGCTGTGTTCACATGTCAAAATAGTTTTCTCTTCTATGCATGAATTTATAGTAAAAAAAGTTAATATCCATAAAAAGCTTATTATATCAATTTGGAATTGAGGACATCCATGGCATAATTTTTATCTATGTTTAGAACTGCAATGCAGCTGAGATACTTTAAATGTGACTGTCACAAAATACTATTTCCTATACTGAACTATACACATTAAAATGAAACTCAATTATTTATGTTCTGCAATACTTTGCACTGTGTTAGCTACAGCACTTTATCACATTTAAGAACCTTTACATACTGTGTTTGTCTGAAATTGTTTAAGCATTATTGAAAATGAAAGAAAAACTTGGGCTCAAGGTATTTTGAAATGCTTCTACAAAGTAGAATTAATTGAATGGACATAAATTTTATGTGATAAGGCCATTCAAATGAGATCAACACTGATTATTAAAGGTTAAAAAACTGCACTTAGAATTAAGAACATACTTATGTAACTAACATAAAAAAGGGTTGTGAAAAGGAAGAACCTATAAGATCTGACAGATCATGGATCTATTGATGGTACATGAGAACTTATTTTGTGGTTATTTTTGTATCTATATGTCTTTATAAATGTTTGTATTGTGAGAATATATTATTTTGTAATTAAAATTATACCCAATTGGATATGAAGCTTTTATTCAAGACACATGTCTTCAAAAATGTTATTACATATGAAATTCTATTTGTTGAGTTTTTCTCTGCTTTGGAAAAGGTTGTGAATGATATACAATGATCCTTCCGATCTATTACTCCTGCTGTACAGTTAATGCTTTATTGTTAATAGATCACCACTGTCCTGAATACTCAGTCTGTCACTAGATAACACATGTAAGAACTATCAAGTGTAACACTCTGTGAAAACAAACACTTTAGTAAGGATCCAGAAAATCTTTTTTTGCTTTCTTAATCTCAACTTCCATTTCTTTATTTTCCTTTCTTTCATAGAAGCATTCCCTGGAGCAAACTGCGTTTATTTCCCCCAAAATGTCACTGAGAGAAGAGTGGCCTCATAGGACTTCCTATCTATGAGTCAGCTTTTGTCTCTACATCAGCTCTTTCCCTGCAAAGCCATATTGATCTCCTTTGAGATGATACTAACCCATAAGGCTCTGGGCCTTATTGAAGAACCTTATTTTAGGTTTAAGTTTGTTTTAGGGATGAGGATTGGTGGGAGGCAAAAGGATGATGTCTGATGTTTGTATTTAACAAGGCACTAACAACCATTGCATATATTAATCTGTGGCTGCCCTATTCGGACTCCAGTCAACATGCTTCAGTGGTCCAGACATGCTCTTTCTCGCAGGCCAGTAGCATCCTTGACTTGGGCTCAGACTTCAAAGCTTTTACAAGAAGGGGATATGTTTTATTAGAAATTTTGCCATTCTAATATTGTATGTCTAAATCTAAACCTTTTTGACAAAAGCTTTTTAAGTATGTCATCTACTACTCAAATATTTGTAACTGAGAAATAGTCCTCCTGTGCTGATATTTACTGAAAATATTTCATACTAATATGAACACTAACTTCTTAAACAAGATAACTTTTATTTTGATGAACGCTTCTAATTTCTAGATTGTGGTCAGAAAATCTGTATTTCTGACAAATTACATTATCCTTAAATTGCACAATCATGCAGAAAATTATTTATGTAAAAATATTGAAGAAAACTCTTGGAAAATTTCCCCTGTGGAATCTGTTTAAATTGAGTCAGCACATATATAATTAGTATATTTCAAATGCATCAAGTGTTATTCTGTCTGTATTGCTGCACTAATAATTGGAGTGGAGAATATTAGTTATTTTAGTTTTATTGCTGCAATGGTCTCCTAACTATTCTGTTGAATCAAATAATCCTAACTTCAAATCATTCTCAGTACTAACATCAACATAATAGTTTTATGTTACATCTTATTCTCATAAAATTGTATGGAATAATGTTTGATATAATTGCATTGCTTTGTGATATTTATTTGGACAGATATTTGAATTAAATTTAAATGATTTTTTGTGCAATTAATCCTCCCAAAAATTGAAGAAGGAAAATCTTTCATGTTTCCTGTATTCTACTAACTATTCAAAGGATTAGCTTTGAATCCTCTTGTCATTTGTATTTGCTTTTCCATTCACATGTATGCTATTTAGTATTGCAATTAAACTTCTTTTTACAATTTTTGGCCTTTCATAAAAAGAACAGATTTAAAATAGTACAGGACAATTTTTTTTTAGAAATGAATAAAAAAAATCTGGGAGCTGAGTTATTGCCTCCAATGTCTTATCCAGAAAATTCTAAGCTCCCAAAGGTCAGGTATTGGATAGTTTTGAACCTCATATGTTCACCTCTAGATTATAACATACCCACTTTTCCTAAAATAACGTAGAACAATATCATTGCTGTAGAAAGGTAGCATCCAGAGTAATGCTTGAACATTCAGATAACAGAAACTTCATCCAAAAGAGAAAACATTAATAAGGGCTTATTCATAGTTGGGAAAAATTACATACTTTATGTTAATATTAATCATATTTCAACATTTTAGTTAAAATAATTGAATTTTTTGGCCTATTGATGGATGCAATGAGACCTGCCTAACTAATATAATAGGAACTGAAGAACAAAGAGGTTAAGTGTCATACTACAAAGGACATACACCTGAAAGAGAGTCACACTGAAATCTAATATCAGAGAGAACTGAGACACTTCCTCACTACCCACACTTATCTCAGAGCATATAGAAGAAGTGTCCTACAGTGGAAGATTATATCATCTTCATAAAAAAACCCTATGCTAAATGTTATTTTATTTGATACATACACACATACATATTTATGCATATGTATAAATAATAATTTTTATTTTTTATATTTTGTAGTATGAGTACAAATGATATTCTACAAGCAATTAGAAATGAGAAAAAAATGAAGATCATAAATGTAGACAAAGCTGCAGATAATCCTTCTGGACTTTAGAGCCTATATGAAATATTCCTACAATTATATACTATGGATCGAAATTATACAAATAAATAAAAATACAGTTATCACATTTAATTCTTGGAGTTAATTCAAGTACTGTTGCAATATTCCAAAGCTATCTTTTCTAAATTATTTTTAATTATAATTTACTACTAAAAGAGAAATGAAATCACTGTGGTAAGAGGCATTTCAAATCCCCTGTTAATTTTTAGAATCACTATTCACAATAACTATACAAATTACAGGGCTTAAGTGACTAATGGAAGGGTAGAACAGTGTGTTGTCAGTAGAAAATGAACAACAAAGCAAATTTCTGTTATTTAGAACAATATGAGCAAACCAGAGATTATTTTGATGTATGGAATGAAATAAATTACATGAAAGACAAATAATGCATGACCTCACTCATGTGGAAACTGACAAAGGTGAACTTACAGATATTAAAATAACCCTCAAAATCATCAGAGGCCGGAGGGAAAGCATGGTAAAGAGGGACTGGGGTGGGAAAAGCTGACTCAGTCTGTTGTCTTTATAGTTGGGTAGAAACAAGTCCTAGTATGCTACTGCAAGCTACATGATGATGTATAACAATAATGTACTGTAGGTTAATAAAGGAAAAACTCACAGAGACTATGACATACATAAGGGTTGTACATGTTCAAGCCAGACAGTATCCCAGCACTGAGATAAGGGAAGTAGACATACTCTCTCCCATCCCAGAGCAAAACTCTGTCTCCTGTTGACATCTACATGTAAAGGAAAAACTATTTGTCTATCAGTGGGTGGCCAACACAAAATGACTGCAATAGAATGTCTGAAGAGTTTTTTGTCTCATATTGCTTTATTGGGTACTTTTGTTTTACTGGTATTTTATTTGTATAACATGGTTACTCATTTTGAATTTTTCTGGGGTATTTTTTGTGTGTATGTGTCTTGTAATTTTTATTTTTATTCTAGATTATGTTGGGTCTAACTCCCAGGTTAAAGGGCTAATTACAATGCCTACAAATTACACTGGCCAACTCTGTCAGCATCACTTGGTACCTGGTACCTGTGGCTCCTTGTAGCCTCTCTCACCTTACCCTTTACTTTAACTTCTCCCCTTTTTTTGCAGCTTCTCATCCTATATAACCTCCACCATTTTAGACACATGGCCTCTTTTCCTCTTGGACACTTGTTTACTCTTCCTCCCCCTACTTCTTTTCTCTTCCTGGTTTGCTTTAGACTCCTCCAGATGCCTCTGACTGTGCTCCCCCTCATCCCTACAATTAAAACCTCCTCAGCCCATAACTAGAAACATCACATCCTCCTTTGTTTTTCATTTAGCTAGTTTTTTGGTTTGTTTGTTTGTTTTAGCCAAACAAAAAAATTCACTTTTTGCTTTTTAAAAAGTGAAACAGAACGTGGGGAGTTGGGTGGGTGGGAGGTGACGTTATGTGGGAGGAGCTGGGAGAGGAGAAGCTTAGTTAAAATATATTGCATGGAAAATGTTTCAATAATACATATGAACCACTTACAGGCCTGAGGAAAAATAACTAGTGAGTGTGTGTGTGTGCGTGTGCCTGTGTGTACCTCTGTGTGTGTGTGCCTTTGTGTGTTCGTGTATGCATGTCTTTGCGCCTGTGTGTGTATGTCTGTGTGTGCCTGCGTGTGTTCATGTATGCATGTCTGTTTGCCTGTGTGTGCCTCTGTGTGTGTGTGTGCCTCTGTGTGTGCGTGTGTGTCTGTGTGTGCCTGCGTGTGTTCGTGTATGCATGTCTGTGCGCCTGTGTGTGTGTATGTCTATGTGTGCCTGCGTGTGTTCATGTATGTGTGTCTGTTTGCCCATGTGTCCCTCTGTGTGTGTGTCTCTGTGTGTGTGTGTGTGTGTGTGTGTCTGTGTGTGCCTGCGTGTGTTCGTGTATGTGTGTCTGTGTGCTTGTGTGTACCTCTGTGTGTTTGTGCCTCTGTGTGTGTGTCTGTGTGTGTATGTGTGTGTGTATATTTAAACATAGTATGAAAGCAAGAGAAAAACTAGGAAAAGGGAAGTGAGTCCTGGGAGGGAAGAGAGGAGAGGATGCTTCGTAAGTATGGTCCAAACACAGTATTTCCCCTTTTCATTAATTTTTTTAAACATAGATTAATATTTTATATTAAATTCAAGTTTACAGGCCATTTTTTTCTTCGAAAATTTAAAATCTAATTATTTTATGTGTATGGATATTTTATCTGAATTTATGTTTTTGTACCACATATATTTCTGGTGATTATAGAGTCCAGAAGAGGGAGCTGAAACCCTGGGACTGGAGTTATAGAGAGTTGAGAGCCACCATGTGGCTGGGAATCCAACCCAGATCCCCTTCAAGACTAGCTAGTTCTCTTAACTGCTAAGCCATCTTTCTAGCCCCAGGGCTTTCATCATCATCATCATCATCATCATCATCATCATCATCACCGTCACCACCACTATTTTAGTGTATAGAGATATGTGGAATCCTCTGTTTCCTAGGTCTAGAAAACTCCCATTTCTCTTTCCAAAGCCCCTTTCCCTGCTTTCTAGAATCCCAGAGCTGTCAATTGTAGTGAAACTCCTGGTCAACAAGTGTCTGTGATTAAGCAGAAACTCCAATGGAGGCAAGGCACATTTGCAGGTCATAAAGAAACTCATTGGGCCCAATTTCCATCAAAAGTAGTCAACTCCATTTGATGGATGTCATCTTCATTAATTTTTATTACATATATGTACATGTATATGCCTAAATACATAAATATATCTTCTCAATGAATATATGGAAGGGAAAATGCTATAATTATATTTTATTTTCAGAATTAAAAGAATATTTTTAAATTAAAAATCTTAAAGTATATAATGTTTTTGGAACATAACACTGTCTGCAATTAATATGCACCAAATATTGAATTCTAAACACTTGAGTTCATATTTAGCCTGATTCAAGCATTCCACAGTGTATTCATATATCAAAGCTTCACATGATGTTCTTCTAATGTTTATGAGTTTTCTTTTTACCTCTGCTTAAATTAATTGAATTATAAAAATTAAAATCCCCAGACTCCTTACATATTAAAAAAGTAAGTTGATAAATTCAAAACTAAGAACTTGTCAACGTCGTAAGAGTGTTTCTGGCTCTTCCTTCAATTTACACTTGAAACTGAGTTAGTTGCTAAGAGGCTTGAAGTGGTTTCTTATTAAGGTTGAGAAATATTTTTTAAAAAGTGATGTTAGAATAGATTCTCTTTTTGTCAGTCGTGACCTTTTGCTGTCTGATTTAGTCTGAGAGCTTTCCATCTGGAGAGCCTCTTCTTCTCTGGAGAGGTCTCTGCCTTTGTGGAGAGTCTCTTATCTGTGCCCTGACTTGCTACTTTTCATGTCTAGAAGGAGTCATCTTTCTTCCGGCCTTTCTGAGTGTGGTGTAATTTTTTTTAATATGGTTTTTTGTTTAAGCCTCAGTGGAATAATGCAAAAAGCAACATTGAGAATCTAATTCAATAGAATATTTCCATAGACTTCCTCCAAACATTGGCTCTTGGTAGAATATTATTCATCTTTTGCTTTCTGAGGATCTGAGACATACTTCTCATGTTACTAGCATTCAACCAATCCTTGACCTACCTAATCATTCTTCCATATTTTTTCTCTTTCTTGTGAGTCATTAACTTGCCCATCATGTTTAGTATTTCTTCACTGACCACCCTAAGTGAAACACACAATTGTATGACATGTATGAAAATTAGTCTGAAAGCATTAACAGTAAAGAACATAGCTTCATCCACACATCCTTTCATTTAACAGCATGTATTGAGTTACTGCCATGTGCCAGGAATTTTTTTTAACCATTTAAGAGGAAAAGAAATATAGTAAAATACTTTCTTGTCATGACGCTGTCATAGTCTAAATGGATTAAGAGTGATCAAACTAAAGTATAAAGATATATCTGTCTGTATCTTTGTCTCTGTCTCTGACACAGATATATATATATATATATATATATATATATGTATATATATAAAGGAGAACTGATCACTGATAACTTTATTATCTATAATGGAAGTGAGCCAAAAACAGAAGAAAATAACAAGCAGAGAACTTGAAAGTAAAATAATATTTTAGCTATATTATTTTAAAAAGATTAACTGTGGTTTTAGAAACATGCACAATAGAAACTGATAATAAACAAATTAGATTTAAAAAACAAATACTTTTTATCAAATGAAATAGGATAACTCCTCTTGAATGTCTGGCTCAAACCCATCGTGACTGCATTTTATATAGACCTTACTGGGAAGCTTTCAAGGTGGTGGAAAGGCAGTAATGTTTATGATTCAAGGTCCCGTAGGTACCCTCAACAAACATGAGAACCACTGGCAGTCCACCCCTTTGTAAGACTCAATGCAAAGTTATAAACTGTCTTCTTGATGCTAAGATACTTTGAGTCTCAATGCATACTGCTGCTCTTTCATTTAGCATTAAAAGCCTGCTAATGAAGCCCATCCCTGCCACCTATAAAAGGGGAAACCTCATCTCAGCAGTATTACAAAGTCAAAATGTGCATCCCAGAGTTCATGAAACATGTTGTGTTGTCTATATAAAATATTCATCAGACAAAAAATAATGACTACCTCACAGATAACATCCACATATTTGAGTGATTATCATCAAGTACCAAGCTATATCTAGGTAAACTTATAATTGTTTTTATTTGTTTTTAATGCAGATTTCCTTGTTTCCAGTCTTACTTCTATAGGTTAGGTGAGTGAAATTGACAGGGGTTTCTTTCTTTGTGAGAAGATGGATTTATTTTTCCAAACATTATCTACCCTGTCCCCAGTCCATACCGCTACCATCACATCACATTGTATCAATATTGCAATAACCTTTGAGTGTGAGACACAGACACCTATGTTTCCAGTTCTCCCAGATTCTGCTAGTGATTTGTGATAATTTTTTTCTGAGCTCTCCAAGTCACATTACTTTGGATAAATATGCTTGTTTTCTGAAGTTTCTATACTTAACTCTGCCCCAGAGCAGTACTCAAACAATCACTCCTTATATTTTTTTAAGTTGTTTTTATCTGCCTCTTATGCCCTCTAAATTTACAAAATCTTTCCATGTCACTCTCCTAGGTCAGAGGCAGATCAAATTTATATACTTGTAGTACATTTTCCTAATTTTACAAAGCCTACTCATGTGGTGGGAGTGTCTTCCAGCCTATAGTGCAGGAACATGTAGAAAACATATCAAAAAACAAAAATAAAGAGTTGCAGAAAGTAAAACCAACCCATGAAGATTAGAACACCCAGCCCGAAAGTTAGAACACAATAAGACAAATGGATGTCACTGGGAGAGAAAGATGGACAGTCAAATACATTAACACAGAAGTAGCAGGAGGAAGTACCACCAAGTCTGGGGGCTGGAGTGACCATCACAGGGCTGGACTTTGTGCAGTCAGATAAGGAAAGATCGTAGGTGGGAGTTGGTAGAAGTCTCACACTCAGTTTTAGCTGAGAGGGTGACATCTCACACACAAGTGATTTGTGGAATCCTCATTAGTAAGGTCCACAAGGCAGTTATTTATGACCTTCACCCTAACCAGCAGCATTTCCCATATATTCAGTTCTAAAGGGAATGTTAACCAATACTCTTCAGTTGTTGGTGATAACTCATCACAGGTCTAAAAGCTAGATTACATTATCTAAAGAAAAAATTATATTAAGAAATATACATGTAAAATCTAGTTGCTTACTTTAGTTTTCTGAAAAAAATAATTTCTGTCCCCTGACAAGGGATTTCTGTGCTCCAAGAGGAAAGGTTCTTCTAAAATATAAGTATACTACTGTATTGATTTATAAGATGTAATCAGATATCATCACCAATCAACAGAAATAACTAAAATTTATAAATTGAATAAAATATCTTTTTCTAAAAACTTTTATTTGGCCAAATATTTCTCTTATAGAAAACAGGAAAGACAGAGTCCTTTGACTGTGATCTCAGAAGAAGACACTGTGCTTGCTAAATCACAAGGGTTTCACTAGGTTTCAGGCACCTCACTTCAAAATACTAGTATTACTAATATCTAGGAAGTTACTGGGGATATAAAAAAGAAAACATGTAACTTTCAATGCATCATTAATATCTTTAAGTTTATATTTTTGCTGTGTATTTTTGATATGCATTTTATGTGACAAGGCATATATATAATATTTGACAACAGCTTCATAGTGTGTCGTATGTGGTTGGATCCTGATGTGTTCTATTTATTTATTTATTTTAATTTTCTGTATGTGGCTAGTTTTGCCTGAATATATGTCTGTGTACCATTTGCATGCCCTGTTCCCATGAAGCCTGAAGAGGGTGTCCAGTCCCCTGGAACTTGAGTAACATATGGTTGGAAAATATCATGCAGGTGCTGGAAATCAAACCTGTGTCCTCTGGGAGTGCATCCAACGTTTTCATCCACTGAGAGAAATTGCTATCTTAAAACACTAAATGGCACTCACAGGAAATCAGCAGGTTAAACAGGTAACATTTTGGGCAGACCAAACGCATAGAGAAGTCATGTATCTTGGCTGGGAACATGAGGATAGTAATTAGAAGAGAAAAATTTATGTATTCTGAATCCCCTTTTTTGTTTTGTTCACAGTGTGGCTTCCTGTAGATAGCTTTACAAATTCATTTACCACAAATATAGTACCAGAAACATCTTAATAGTTGTATATTTTGAGGAGTCTTAGCTTCTTTGATGCTCATTTAATTTAACTTAGAGGTATTTCTAAAGAAGTAGGAGGCTTGATGTTGGGGTGAGGAAAGCAGACCTGCCTGGAGTGGATGCTGAACTAAGACACCTTGGGACCTTGGGACCTCCTGCCCTTGCTGGTGAGGAGATAAAGTGGATGGGGGAGAAGAGAGAGTGACTGGGGGGACAGGGATGGGAATGAAGTTTGAACAAGGGGATACATGGATAAAAAATATGACTTTATTCATAATAAAAACAAAAACGAAATACCCAAAGCAAAACAAAAAAGAAGTAGGGGACTTGATAGTAATATTGCTCATACTGACTATGGGAAAATTTTTTCTTGCATATGAATGATAAATTCATTCCTGCCCTTTAAATCAGAAATAGGTCAACTTATTTATTGCAATTTTTTAAACCATCTTTTGGGATTCTGTCAGTTTAAGGATTAGAGTTCCTTTTTGGCTCTACTTATAAATCTCTTAAGAAATCATGGTTATGCCATGAACATCCAATCAAATATTTATTAAGGAAAATATAATAAGATGATAAATTTATTTTAGCATTTTCCCCTAAGGATTTCAGAACCCTTCCATGGCATAAATTGCCTCATTTACCTTGATATCTTTTCTCAAGGAAGAACAGGGCAATTCTATTAGCTCAGATTAAAGCTAAATGTGTAACTAGAAGCCAAAGTTTTCAATGAGTCTATCATCAAAATTGACAGTGTTTTCAATATTTATAGGTAACACTGCTTAATGCAACATTTCTTTTTCTGTGAAATAACAGGTCAAGAATGGATAATCAAGATAAAATCTGAATTGGCTTGTGAATGGCTCAGTTCTCATACCTCTAGGTGTCTGTCTGTTTGTCCATCTAAGGACAAGACAACAGCACCTGTTGGTCTTTGCAGTCATGAAATGGCTGACAGTTGTTCCATCTAAACAGAATATTGTGATGTTTCAAGGCTTGGCTGAGTCTTCTTTATATTTGTTAGGCTCACCATAATCCTCAAAAGTGCTAGGCAAGCATAGGATCTACAAACTAGGCAAGGTCACTTAACATCAAGAAAACTAATGCATATGCTGAATAAATATATATCTGGGGACATCTTCTCTCAAAGAACAAAGGTTACCATAGGGATCAAACAATGTTCATTTCTCTCTGTATGCCTGGAAAAATCATGCCTGGCACAAAGTAGACAAAATAAGTTTAATAAATAATGTTGTGAAGGAAAATGTATATAAATTATGAAGATTATATAATAAGTCAATTGTTTCATGTTAATTTGCTTCTTGTTTTGATTTTATCACATTAATCAGAAGTTGGCTTTCTGCTTTGAATGACATGCTATCAAATATTTTTTAGTCTTTACTCTTATTTTCTCTAATTTTTTAAAAACTATTTTATTTTATGTACTTAGGCTACATGTGTGTTATATACCATATGTGTAGCTAGTGCACACATAGGCTAAGAGAAGAGCCTTGAGTCCCCTGAAAGTGTTCTTAGAATGTTATCTGCTATGATGTGGATGCTGGAAATGGCACCTGAATCCACTAGAAGAACGGTCTGTGCTCTCAGCCACTGAGCCATCTCTCCAGACCTCCAATTTCTATAAAGCTGAGATAGCGATACATACTGTTTTCCATAGGATTTCCACTGTAAAATGATTAATTATGTGTATCCTTTATTTTCCAAAGCTGTTTGTAGTAAAATAGCAGTCTTACTGAAAAGCAACAAAAATTGGTTTTCTCACATTCTTGGAGGCTTAAAGTCCCAGCTGATTTCATCAGCCTGTGAGTTTACTGTGAGGTCCTCTCCTAGGATTGTAGAAACTTAGATTTCCTACTGCCTTTGCATGATCCTCCCTGTGTGCCTTTTTTCCCCTCTGTTACTTAGTCTGTTTAAAATTTTAGTTAAGCTAGATTGAGGTCTTACCTGATTGAAGTGCCATTTTCAAATACTGACGCATTATTAAGTTCTGGACCTGGAATTCAACATAAATTGGGGGAGATGTAGTACTTAACATGGTTAAAAGTCGCGGTTGGGGGCCCAGCATGCAGCAGGCATTTGCTCATGAAAATATTTTGACGATCAAATTAGGTCAAAGTTTTCCAATAAATCAAAAGTGATTCTACTTTGTCTTTAAAAATTGTTCCTTCAGGCTCTTGCAGAGCTTGCTTAAGAAGAAAAATAGCATGTAGACAGGACCCAAGCAATCCCAGCATGAAGCGACAGTACCAGGGAAAAGATGAAGAGTTCTGTTAGAGGAAGGTATTCTCTGAGCTCATTTACGGATTTAGCAAGAGCTTGTCACAAACTGAAAAATAAATGACCAGAGGAGAGGTGGTGCTATAAATGGCATTGAATCTTTTTGGAAGAGAAATGAGAAACATAAGGAAGTATATTCGCAATTGAGTTAATGTGACACTGCACCATCAGGGCAAGCAGAAAGCTATTATAAAGGAGCATCTTAGGACAGAGGAGATGGCTCAGTGATGGTAATGTGCTTGCTGTGCAAGTGTGTGGATTTACTCGCAATCCTAATGTCCACGTGAAGCTCGGAGCGTGAGTCTGTAATCATGGTGCTCCTATGGTGAGATGGAAGGTGGGGTCAGGATAATGGAAGCTTATGGGGCTTTTAGCCTGCCATATACAGTAATAAACAAGAGACTCTGTGAAAAGGGTAAAAGTGAGGAACAAGCGCAGTGTTTCATTCCTACCTCCACACATGCACCAAAGCACCAAGGTACATACTCATCCATACATGCAGAAATACACACGCACACATACATACACACATACCCTATATATAATCCTTTAATAACAAAAATTACAGCATTTTAATGAAAGTACAGCGGTTGGATTTTGAAGGACAGCTACAGACACACCACAGACTTTTGAACTTTGAAGCCATTTTTCTTTGATGCCTACTCCTTTCCTTTGGGACTCTATTTCTCCTTTTGTTTATAAATTCCCAATTGCCCTCTTTCATGGTAATAAGTTTAGTCTCTGTCATTTATGAGTCAATGTGTGTTGTTGAATAACCAGTGTAAAGATATCATTTGTACACCTATGTATTACTTGGGTTGTAATCTCAAATTCCCAAGTAACATATTCTGAGAGTATTTACAGATTTTGTCTTTATGTTACAAAAACATAAAGCAATTTGCATGAGGATCCCCGACTAAGAGGAGCCATAAATAAACCAGAGCTAAAGCATCAGGGACCTCACTACACTTTCTCATAACCTCTGGCTTCTGATGAAAGACAGTAATATAGATAAGGTGGAAAGTAGATAAGGAGAGAGAAAGAGAGAGAGTGAAGGAGAAGGAATAGATGGTGGAGAGATAATATAAGCTGGAAAATTAGATAAAGAGTTGATAGATGACTGAAAACTGATGGATATAGATGATAGATGCTCACAGCACATTACATCTGTTTACATTTTATGGTATAATATAAAATGTATAAACAGCACAGATTGTAATTTCTTTGAACTTGTATCCTTTGCATAGAATATACTTGTTGCTATTTTCATGTGAAACACATCTCCTATTTTGATTAGTTACTATGCTCCTAGACTTATTCTAACATGAACACAGATAGTCCAAAATGATCGTTGCCCACATGAAAAGCAAAAATAGAATGGCACCTTTCCACTGTAGACAGCACTTTCTGCTGAGGTCTTAACAGCCCTCCCTATGAAACTACAAGGAATATTAGTCAGAAAAATAATAATTTGAATAGGAAGAATTGATGTAATGTTACACAGGCTGAATCAGGGTGTGAATGCTGGAAAGTATCAAGGTGGGTCTAAATCTTCAAGGGAACTATGACAGAAGCAGTAAATGGAATGGTTAGAACAGGAGAGAAGAGGCTTGAAGGAACTCAGTCAGAAGGCTGAGAAAGGGAAGCTGGTGATTGCTAGAAAAATGAGGTGATGCAGGGGAATGAGACAATTAGAATGTATCCAGAAGTCAAAATTCTAAGCATTCTATGCATGAATATATTTATTTAGCAGTAAACATAATTACTTATATTTTATTTCTCATTTAAAATTTTTATTACAAACTCACCACTCTTCCCTCACTCTCCACTCTTTCCAGTCTTCCCCCAGTTTCTCCCACCCCAGACACCCATCCACTCCTCAGAGAGGGTAAGGACTCCCAGGGTGAGTCAATGCTGTCTGACATATTAAGCTGAGGCAGGTCCAAGCCCCTCTCCCCAGTATCAACACTGATCAACTGATCAAGGTGTTCCTCTGTAGGGAATGAGCTTCAAGAAAACAAGTTTTTTATTATAATTACTTTTTATTATAATTAATATAACTACTCAAGTATTTGATATGCTTATTTTATTTTCTTTGGAAATATACCCATAAATAATGTAACTTGACCACATATTAGATTACTTTGTAGTTATGTGAGAAATTTTTATCAGTAATTCATAATGGTTATTCTAAATGTACTTTCCTTACAAACTGTGTAAGAATTCACCTAAATTTTATTATTTTTTCATAACAATAATGCAAAATATTTAAAAATAATTTGTAGGGCCAAATTATATCAAGTAAGTAGTTTATATATAATCAACTATTTTTACTTTTTGCTATGGGTAAGTAAAACTTGCATAAACACTTGAGTATAATATTTTTCAAATATTATATTTATTTGTAGTAGATTGTATTCTTATGCCTTAGCACAACAAATGTATACATTAAAATATCAGCTTCTGAAATGCTCATATTAAGAATTGAACATTTTAAGAATTAGATCATAAACCTGAAGTCTCATTAAAGGTGCTAATGTCATTTAAAAATTCCAATGATTTCTCTAATTCCTTAACATCAAGAGAATATATAAGAAAAATTCGATCATACCCCACACAGTAAAAGAAACCACTCTGAACCCTAACATCAGACTTCTAATCTCCACCATTTATACAGGACAAAGAAGGCCTATTGTGAGAAGCCCATAGGACTTTGCTTTAGCACTCAAAACTAAGACTATATCGAACAACTCTGAATAAAGTCTTAAAAGCATATTTGTACCACAATGACATTTCCTCCACTATGTTCATAGCAGCATTATTGATAATAGCAAGAACCTAGAAACAAGCTTGATGCTCCTCAACCAAAGAATAGATTTTAAAACAATTGTAGGCAAATAAATGGATAGAACTAGAAAATATTGTCTTGAGTGAAGGAACCCAGACCCCAAAAGGCAAATACAATATGTACTTGCTTATAAGTAGATATTGAACATAAAGCAAAGGGTAATCAGGCTGCAATCCACAACCCCACAGCAGCTAGGTAACAAGGAGGATCCTAAGGATTCATGGATCCATCTGGAAAGGGGAAGTAGATGAGATCTCCTGAGTAAATTTGGAATATGGGAATGGGTAGGGGTTAAGGGGAGGTGGGATACAATATGAGAAAATGAAATGGTTGGGTTCTGGTCAGCCTTGGTTGTCAATGTTTTTGATATTAATAATCTCTTTTGTGTAATGTTTCATAGTTTAAACTAATGATTATGTAATTGTATATAATACTTAATATCTCATATACTTATTCTCATTCTGTGGATGTTCTAAGTTAAAATACTTGATAAATAATAATAATAAATACTAACAATAATAGTTATTTTACATCCCAACCACAACTTCCCCTCACTCTGTTTTTATTCAGTAAGTGGTTGATCTCCCAGGATTATCAGCATTTTATATCAAATTTCAATAAGTTTTGATATCTCCCTTCATAATAAGGCTATCAATTTGTCCTGAGAATTTGATGTTGTCCTTTTCTTAAACAACTGATATAATGCAACATTGTATAAATATACCACATTTTCTTTATCTAGTCTTCACTTGAGGAATATCTAGGTTGTTTCCAGTTTCTGGCTATTATGAATAAAGTTAATATGAACATAGTAGAGCAAGTATCCTTGGGTGTGACTGAGCTTCCTTTGGGTACGCCCCAAAATGGTGTTGCTCAGTCTTGAGGTGGACAATTTTTTAATTTTCTGAGAAACTGCAATGTTCATCTCCAAATTGGTTGTACAAGTTTGTACTCATACCAGCAATAGAGAATTGTTCCCCAGAATTAGCTGTCATTTGTGTTTCTGATCTTAACCATTCTAACTGAGCCCATTGAATTTTTATTATCACTTTATAGGAATTGGGTTTTTTAAATAATAACTTAAACACATTCTTGATTTCAGATAGAGCCACAAAGCTTTACACAATTACATTTTAATCTTTGCTTATGTTACTTATTCCGGTAAAAATTTTATTCATGTTTTTATTTTGTGTATACATACGCACACACACACACACACACACACACACACACACACACACATCTTTAATGCATGCCTTGGCCTTTGATGTGTTAGTCTTTATCTCAGGTTAGATGATGTACCACCTTGAATGTATTCTCCTTCCTCAGTCTCCCATCTTACCAAAGGAGAACTAGCATAGCAGATACATACAACTGTACTCAATTTAACCTGGGTTTTAGTGATTCAGATGGAGGTTATCATATTACCATGGCAAATATTCATTGATGCATGGCATGTGATCACTCCTTCCAATCCCAAGTTTTATCCCTGATTTTATTTACCTGGCTTACTTCTGATCTACTGATTCTTAGTTCATAAATCATTCCTGAGTTCTCTGAAGCTCATTATATTGTTGATGCCAGCAAATTTTCTTCGGGAGACAACTCTCTGTGTTCTGAAGCTTGAAATAAGAATATTATCCTTGAAATTATCTTCTATAAGCTTTATGTTTATAGGGGTATAAGGTTTAAGTACAAGGTCTGGTTCCTACTGATAATTAAAACTTTATTTCTTAGGGATATGTTATGAGTTATTATAAAGTAGGGAGTCCAGTGTCATTTATTGCACTGGACTTGACTCATTCTAAGCCAAGTAATAGGACATGCTGTAATGTTTTATAGAAGTGTACATGTATGTGGTTTTTTTCACTCTCTTGTGTTCTACTTAAATTAGATAAGTCCTTAAAGAAAGTATATTCTCTTTTATGTAAATTGTCTACCCAACACAGATAAATTCAATACTAGTTCTCCAATCAATGCTTATATTCATTGAGAGAACAATGCCTTCTTGACATACAATATCTTCTTCAATTTCATCCAACCTTGGAGAACTATGTGATATAGCATAGTCATCTGCAAGTGGCACATTATTTAAAGGTTTGAAGCAAAACTCTTTATTACTTGAATTATTTACCACCAAAGTAGAAAAGTAATTGAAAATATAGAGAACAAAAGTTTGAAAGATTTTGCCAGTCATTTTTACTTTATTCTTTAATTTGATTCAAATACATAGAAACTTGGGTCTATGGGGTTGTCTTTCAAGGCAATCACTAGCTGGGTCATGCTGACATTTTGAATTATACTAATTTCTTTCCTTACTTAAAGACAAGATAATTTAGTATAATTTTAACTGTCCTCATATGATTTTTTTCCAGTAACAACTTAATCAAGGTTTTAGGCTCAATAGTTTACTAGGGAGGACATCCAAGAAAGCAGGAGGAAAAAATATCAGGAAGAATGGGAAATATAGATATAAGATTTATATATAAGCAATGAATCTGAATTTCTGAGGTACTAATAAGATTATTTCCACAATTGTCAAGATGAGTGTTGAGAGATTTGAGTTTAAAAACCTGAATTTACTCCCTGCACAGGTAGAAGGCTGCTTTTTGTGAGTTTTAAGTCCACAGTCAAGAGTTGGTTTCATAATAGTGGCTTCATAAAGCTTTGGAAACATACTGGGAAGATATCAAATAGTAAGCCTTCGTCTTCCTGGTTTGGGTTACTAAAAGCAAGGTACATTCTGAAAGAATGTCCTCTATGACTGAAGTCAAAAAGAGTGAAAGTTTGGAGGCCCTATCAAAGGAAAGTTATACCACACAAAATCTCTCTCTCTATGTCTCTATCTTTCTATTTCTCTCTAATGCATATATAAAAATTTATATTATATAAAACATGCATATAATAAAAATTTGTTTTATATATATAATCTTTCTTTGGGTATATGAACATATAATGAATAGGAACTCATCCTTTGTTTTTCCTGTGAAAATTAATAAAAGTTATGTTTTTTTCTTTTGAGGTCTAATAGAAGGTGGCACCAAATTCACTAAGGACATATCACATACATTTTTCATAACTCTAGTGTGCCCTGTAGACAAACCCTATATTTTATTTGTTTATGGAATAAAAATAATGAGGAGAAAGAAGCCCCTTTACCAAGAAATTATATAGTGAATTGAATCAGTGCTTATGACAGCTAACATTGCTCTTCATGGGGATGGCAAACTTTGATGAGCAGAAAGAAGCCCCTTTACCAAGAAATTGTATAGTGAATTGAATCAGTGCTTATGACAGCTAGCATTGCTCTTCATGGGGATGGCAAACTTTGATCAGCATTGGTGAAAGATCACACTCACACACACACAAACATACATACACACAGAGCATCCTTTGATTATACAGATAGAAAAACAGTCTTAAAAGGTTGCAACATCATGGCTAAACCAGAACAATAACCAGGGAGGCTTGCACAGATGTGTGAATAGTAGATTAGTGATATAAGATGTAAAGAGGGTCTGTCTTATTTACTTCTCTTGTTTGTTTTCTTGGATGCCATGTCTTATGGCTGTGGTTATCCCTGAGTTACAGTTAGGTAGTTCTGAAGATCAGATAGCATTTGATGTTTCCTGAGCTAGACTTAACTATAACTTTCTTTACAATCTTCTCTCAGATAAATCTCACTACTTCTCCTAATCCAGGATTGTCTGCAGACTTCCTTGCATGTTTCAGAATTACCTCTGCCTTACTGCTGTTCATTGACTCTTTCCCAATGTGGCATATGTAATATATCTTCATTAGCTAGCAGGGGGTCCTGTACTTAGTAAATAAAGCATTATATATCAACATGTAGCATGTTAAGATTTGCCCAAGCATATTAATTGAATTGTGAAAACTTGATAACATTTTTCATTTCAAACAGAAGATTATTTGAAAGGAAGTGGAATCTTATTCTGTTTACAAAGTCAGTTTGTGAAGATCTTTCATTCTAGTTTCTTAGAAGCACAACAGGCAGGAAATGTGATTTCAATTCACAGAAGGGCAAACAACCTGCACACGGACATACTCATGCTCTCTAACACTATTCACTTTATCATACACATTCCCAAGGAGTCCTGAGAAATCAGAACCCCAGTGTTCAGTAAGTGGGCTCTTGCACTAAAATAACCAGAAAGAACATGTAATCATAGGCAGCAGAAATAACTTCTCAGTTGTGCTAAGGATTCAGTGCTCATTGTAGTGTTGACCACTTTAAAATACAAAAATGATTTTACAAAAGGATTGTGAGTGTACCTTAAATAAATAAGATAAAAGCAAATTACTTTTTTGTCTGGAAAAATCTAACTTATTTGTAAGTTAATAAATTGTATTGTTGAGCATGACTTGATGAAGGCTATGAGAAGATTTCAGTTAGTAATGTCTCTGACGTACAAAACTGAGGACCTGAGTTTGGATCTTCAGAACCCATAACAAGGGCAGACAGAAACTCTCAGCTACAGTCCCATGCTGGAGAAGAAAGACAGGTACATTTTGTAACTCATGAGTCAGCCAGCCTCCAAGAATTGATAGCTCCAGATGAATGAGTAGCTGTGCATCAATATTAAAGTATGAAGACACTGGGGAAGAACACTGACTCTGATCTGTTTTTGCTACATTCATGAGTACACATACCTCACGTGCATGAATCCACGTGAACATGTATGTGCACCACATACAAGTACAAGAAACGTAAGACAATTGTTCACTCATTAAGGGAATATTTGGAGAGTTTTTAAACATGTATCTGCCTCAATTCAATGGTATAAGATGCTTAATCTTTCCTCTGTGTTTATATACTCTGTTACAAAATTATGTACCTTGATGCTATGTCACTGTTGAGGATCGTTCAGTGAATTCACTTTCCTACATCAAAGTTTTACACAATATACTACAATGGACTGGTGAGGATTCCCTCCTTATGTAAACAAATAGACTTATCTGTTAAATTTAGAATAGGTTAAAATATTAACCCTTGAAAAGTTCCTATGTACACAAATTTAGATGATTTGAGAAGCATTACAATTCTGACACCTGCATTAATACCCCCCCACATAGTTTGTAATTTCCCCTGCTTTTGTAACTCTGGCAATATGACCATATTTTTTAAAAGTAGTCTTCTTTTTAATAAATGTCCTATATTGTACAGTTGATTAGTAAATATTTTGGAAAAAATATATTTAAAAGAAAAACTTCTCTGCCAAAATGTCTCTCCCTTTTTTTTTCTTACTGATATTTTCTTCCTCCCTCTGTCCTCTGTTCCATTTTTCTTTTATTGATTTCTTTTTCTTTCGCTCCTTCATTGTTTACCTTCTTAATTCTCTCCTCCCTTATGGCTTTTATTTCTACTTTTTATTTCTTTTATATTGTTTGTGTGTGCACATATGTGTGAGTGTGTGTGATGTACTCTTGCTCTGTATCTGGACAATAAATACAAGGTACTGAAAAGTATATAAACAAATTGATTTTTAGTTTTAAGTTTATCATGGACTTCCTGTTTTGTAGTGGATAGGTACATAAGCATGTATTCAATTGTGAAAAAATAAAATTTAATGTGAATCTTCACCTCTTCTGTTTCAACTGGCTACATTGATATAGAAATGAATTGAGTTGTGTATCCCTTTATCTTGTTATTTGTTGTGTATTTTTTATTTGGAACATTTAAAATTAATTAATCATTAAAATTGAAGTATTGAGAATATAGTTCTTTAAAGTTAGCCAGATAATCACAGTTTTCATCTGTTATTTGATATATATATATATGTATATATATATCTTTTCTCACATCTGGGGAATGAAAATCAATGCTCAGATTAGTGAGGTTGTTGTCTTCTTGAGGGCACTCTCCTTGATTTATAAATGGTCATATTCCTATTTTTTTTCATTCACAAGGTCCTCTGGTATCTTCCTATGTCTTATTCCCTTTTACCTATGAGGTCATCAGTTAGCTGTGATGATTTCACCTCTATTGCACAATAATCTGTCATTTTAAAATACCTGTGTCCTAGTTGTGTGGCATGAGCTGTTGTTGGAGCCTCTGGTAGTGGGACCAAGATTTATCTCTAGTGCATGAACTGGGTTTTTCGAGCCCATTCCCTATAGAAGGTTACCTTTCTCAACCTTGATATGGGGGATCAGCTGGATCCTTCCTCAACATGATATCCCAGACTCTGTTGACTGCCCATGGGAGGCATTATCTTCATTGAGTAGTGGATAATAGGGTGTGTGTGAGGGGGAAGTTTGGGAATGAGTAGGAGGGAAGGAGGGAAGGGGAACTGTGGTTGGTATTCAAAAAAACCCTTCTTAAATTAAAAAAAAGTTAAAAAAATCTGTCACCAAGCATAATCACCTTCTTAATTCTTAGAAGTTGAGACTTTCACATACAATTTTTTTGTGTTCCATGTGACTTTTTATATTTTTTTATTCTGAATAAAGTCATTTTTTATCCGTTTATATCCTTGTTCAAGCTCCCTTCCCCTACCCACCCCTTCCAGTCACTCTCTCTTCTCCACATTATTGACCATAACAATTCTGTCTTATTATTTCTCCACAAGAACTTCTGAAGAGAATTCTGAACACTCAAAAGTTTTTATAGCTACTACGTTATTTTCTTCTATTGCCTGTAACAAAAAAATGCTTGATTCAGATAAAATATTCATCTTCTTTTGATACATCAGAGAATTAACAGAAAATGCCAGAGGCCAATAATTACTTCCAACAAGTGTTTTAAAGTATAATGCTTATCATTTTATTATGACTCTTTAGAATGTTAATCACTTTATTATCTATAATAAAAATGTAATTATCATTAAAATTAATCCTCCAAGCTAAATTTTTAAAGTGCATTTATTTCTTCAAACATACTTCTGATTTTAATATTTGGTTAAAATGTGTTTTAACTAATGAAATAATGGAAAATTTGTATGCCTGTGATATCAATTTATTTTACTTATGCTTGACTGACAACTGAAAAGAAAAGACACATATTAATAAGTAAAAATGAATTTTCATGAAAGATAAGGCTTAGTAGCCACT
This sequence comes from Sigmodon hispidus, assembly GCA_004025045.1. Lineage (NCBI taxonomy): Eukaryota > Metazoa > Chordata > Mammalia > Rodentia > Cricetidae > Sigmodon > Sigmodon hispidus. Next base: position 57,320 of record PVIH01004187.1, read on the forward strand.
CTATTATTTTACTTTCATTAATACCAGAGAGCAGATACCTAAAAAATTCATCATAAGTTGATGTAGTAAAGCAGAATCTACATTATAGGGTTAGGAGCTTTTATTTCCTTCTGCTTAAAGAAATGTATTGAAATAGTCCCCAAAGTTCTATCACTTCCCTTGTTGGGTGATCTGGGGAACTAGTCAACCTTTCTGAGCATCTGCTCTCACCTATTGGTGAAACTCACCTAATGGTGAATCCCAAATGCCAGGGTCTTCAAGATGCCCTGCTTATTTTACTCCACAATGGTACTGATAGATTCCTTTGCACAACATGAAGAGGGCTAAAGAACAACATTCTTGTGGAGATTTATGAGAAGTGGTCTTTCCACCTCAGTGCTCTCCTATCAACCTATTGTGCCTTGTGATTGGACTTTTTAATCAGGGAGTTGTACTTCTTCCCTTTAATAAGTGAACATCACATAGAAAGCAGACTCAGCATAAAAATGGCCTTCACATTATTATCCTCTTGCAATGTAATCCCTAAATCTTATGCAGTTATCAAATTTCACTGAATTGTCCTATTGAAATAGATGCCTACCTGGTAGTGCTGTGGCTCCCTTGGTCTCAGTGAGTCTGCTATATGGGATTGCCCTCTACTTTCATTTGGAGAATTTAGAATTGCATGTAATAACCCTACTTTGTAAAGTTTGTTACACTTGTTCATTTAAATTTTTACTTAAACATGAGTACTTGTTCATTTAAATTTTTACTTGAGTCCCCAATTGCTACTCAGAGAACAACTGCTGGAGTAGGTATTTTTCTTATATCATGTGGATTCTGGTCTGTTTTGTACCTCTAATTCTTCATTTTTCTTCCCCTTCCTCTTCTTCTTCTAACACAAATGTATTTTTTCTTTACTATTTAGACTCCTGATTCAGTCCCCACAGTGGCTCTACCAACTCTCATTGGTGGTCTCGTCCCTTCCCCTCCAACAATCCTCCTTGGAAATATTTATCCAGATGTAATGATGATGTATAAGAGCAAGCAGGCAAAGCACAAAAAACTTTATCTTCCATGTCTTTTTATAGCTTTTCAGCAGAAGATGACTCATAATTGAAAGTGTGCTTAGAATTGGTTCTTCTGACTTCAAATTGATCAAAGAAAGTCCCCCCACAGTGTGCCCTTCATTTTCATATTTTAGTTAATCTCAAATGTAGTAAAGTTGACACCCTAACCCTAACCCTAACCCTTGTCAACTTCACACACCATTATATCCCCTTATGCCTTGATTAATGTCTCAATAAAAAGAATAACCACCTCATAATTACACTTAAACATGTCTTTTCTCTTTTAATTTTTATTTAAGACATTTTTAGAATTTTTATATAGTAGCCACAGATTCCCCTCTCATTTCTCCTGCTCCCCATTAGCCTTTTTCCCACAGCCCTGCCTACCATCCCCTCCTCCAAAAGGGTAAAGTCTCTAACCGGGAGTCATCACAGCCTGGTACATTCAGTTGAGGCAAGACCAAGCCACTCCACCCTGTTTCAAAATTAAGCACGGGTACCCACATAGGTAGTGGGCTTCATAAAGCCAGCTCATAACCAGGGATAAACACTGATCAGACTGCCCATGAACTATCAAACAATCCAAGCTACACAACTGTCTTCTTTTTGCAGAGGTCCTAGACTGGTCCCATGCAGGTGCTCCATAGCTGTAGCTGTAACATCTGTTAGTGTTCTTCTTTCTCTGTTAAGTTTCTGTCTGGCAGACGGTTACATTGGCAAAAGCAGGGTATTGAAGTCTTCCACTATTAGTGTGTGGGGTTTAATGTGCAATTTGAGCTTTAGTAATGTTTCTTTTACACATGTGGGTATTTGCAATGTAATTGTACAGAATTGAGATATATCTTGATGGAATTTCTCTGTGATGAATATGCAATATCCTTTCAAACTCTTTTGATTAACTTTACTTGAAGTATATTTTGTTAGATTAGTAGATCTAGATCAGGTAAACCAGCTTTCTTTAGTCTATTTGATTTTGAGTCTTTTCCCAACCATTTACTTTGAGTCTGTGTCTGTTTTTGAAACTGAGGCTTGTTTCTTATATGCAACAGAAGGATAGATCCTGTTTTCTTATTCATTCTGTCAGCCTGTGTTTTTTTTCAAGTAAATTCAGCCCATTGATATTAAGGAATATAAGTGACCAGTGGTTGTTAATTCCTATTTTTTGGTGGTATTGTGTCTGTTTCATTAATTCCTTGAGATTGTGTCTTCTGTAGTATTTCTTTTTTCATTTTTAAAATAGTTTATTTTCCATATATATGACTTTCAAAATATTTTAATGAGTCAGACTATACCATACAGTGTAACATTAATTACTTAATAACATAAGTAAGTTGCTTTATTGATTTGCAATTCATCTTTCACTCAATGTTTTCAATTTTTAGAAACTTAACTCTTAAAATATTTTTGGAATGCTGTAAATATTAGTAAACATTAGATGAATGAAAAATGAGCAATTTGTATTTCTCAATATAGTCCATTCACTGCTCTTTAAAAAGAGATCTTGAGAGATGCTGACTTATTTGATACCTGAAAATATAAATACAAATTTTTTAAATTACCAGAATATTTATGGGAAATTATAAGGTTTTTCTTTGCATTTATAGCATTCTAAGAGTTTAATATCTCAGTAATGAAACTGAGACAAATTAACAACAAAATAAATGAGAGCTCTGAGCTTGATTGCTTATATTTTCTCATTTTCATTGTATTTTAGGAATTGAAAGCTGCAGTTATATTCTGCATATATTTTTCAAAACGTAGTGTTACACATGAATGTCATTAAAATTTCATATTCTCTGCTCTGCAAGTAGTTTTCCATGTGTTGCCTAAAATGCCATCTTTATTGTTTCCATTTCAATTTTCAGGACTTGAACTGTTTTCTTCAACTGTTTGATTGCTTTTCTTTGTCTTTCTTTAAGAGATTTATTAATATTTTCCATTTTTCTCTTTTCCTCAATTTCTTCAAGAGCATTTTTATTTCCTCTTTAAAATCTTTTATTATCTTCATAAAATTAATTTTAAGATCATTTTCTTCTTCTACATTGGAAGTTTAGGTTTTGCTGTTGTGCAATCACTAGTAGGTTCTGGTGGTGCCATATTGTTCTTTATGTTGTTGAATGTAGTCTTGTACTGGCATTTAACTATCCCTTCCTCCATCAAAGGTTGCTTAAGCTGGAAAAGTAAAAACAGCATTGATACTAACCAAAAATGTTAAAAATTAGTTTATAAACTATAATGAGAAAAATTAAAGTGGATAAATGTGTATGATCCTTATAAAAATGAAGTGTATTTTTATAATTGTATAAGAACTAAAAATATTACAAATGCAAATAGAGAACAAAGGTGTTTTATATATAATTTTTAATTTATTAATAACTAAATAATATTTTTAATATAAATTTTAATTTTGAGTTCCTCAATTCTGTATGTGGATTATGAGGATAAAGCAGAGAGGCCACAAATCTGACATTATTGAATCTTCATCTAAAAGAGCAAGTTGTATTTGCCTATACTAAGCTATGAGCTCTTCAAGAATGGCCTTTTTAGGGTGGCAGAACTACTTTTAATTGTTGTAAGGACCTTGTACTAGGACATATATCAATATTGGTCATAGCATCACAGGACAAATCATTCTTCACAATAGACTTCAAATAGATTGCTTTAATGAAAAGGAATTTACAGATGTAGGCATTGGCAAAGTTGAGGAACAGACAGGGCAAGAAAAAAAGGTAGAAATGTTGGGTAGAGTTTACTCTGCTGTGCTTTAAAGACAGGGAGAAAAATAACACTATCAACCTTAAATAAAATCTGAAGCATACTGCTTTTGCTTTAATGTCCTTTTTTCACATATGTAGTATGATGCATATCTTGCATTCTTAACACTTCTTAACTAAGATTATGCTTATTGGTACATACAGACGCTGCTACTTACTTTCAAATGCCTCACTGCTCTCACCCTGCATTGCACCCATTGCAGGAACACATTATTTAAATGGAGAATGAATGAGTGAGTAAATCAATAAATCTCTAGAGTTTTCTGATGAAATTTTAAAATTTTATTTGTAAGAACTGTTGCTCTACAATCCCCACTGACTCCTTTTCTATAGAATTAAACTTGCCATAGAGAAATGATTCAATGTTCTCATTTTAAACATTGAAAGAGGAGAGGTATACACATAGATATGGATATATACAACATCCTAAAGAAGTGTCTTAGCAGCTGTATTTTTAAAAAAATATGATCTTCCATTACAAGACTTTGTTTTTCTTCAGATGTTCAGCTTCCACCATTGTAAAAATTAATTGGTTTTTAAATTTGAAATTAATAATCAACTCAATTTTTTCATTTGTAAAATTATGACTGATTGATCAAATGGATTCTTATTTTGTTTCTTACAACTAAAATTAATGTTACAGGAATGAGAAAAGAGGGAAAGAAATAGAAATGCCTCTGCCTATGGTACTTCCAGTCAAATCTAAGAAACCAAAAGAATGAGAACATACATACACACACACACACACACACTCACACTGACACACACATTGACACACATATTCAAATGTGTGATAGATGAGGTATACATAAAGAATCCTGTGTATCACTGTGGGCACATCCTTACCAATGCATGGTTGAAGGTGAGAGGAAAGCTTCAGGTGCCTGTCCTTTTGTAACACTTCTGTATTTACCATGCTGACTACTGAGTGTTTTGAAATTTTCCTTTCTCTTTAGGAGTGCTGGGATTACAAGCACAAGCTCCTGTATTTGCCTTTGTGCAGAATCTGGGGTTCTGAACTCAAATCTTCATGGCCGCGAAATGATCAAATTTTCTGCTTAATCATCTCCCCAGCTCCCACATAGCCATCTGTAGGTCAAGTCTATTTGAGTAGGGGTTTTTATCCCTAAGTTGACTTCCTCTTGCTTGCATTGGTACTGTCCTTCTATAAAACAGCAGTACATCTTGTATTATTTTCTTTTCAGCATATTTTATTGTTTTTTTCTTTTTTTTCATTAAGTGGAATATGGTTTAGTAAATAGCATAGGGTCATAGTTGGAAATAACACTAAATGATTAAGGACAGTAATGATTTATTTTCTTTTCTTTTCTTTTCTTTTCTTTTCTTTCCTTTTTGGCATTACTTCCTTAGCCTATCTGAGATCAAAAGCAAAGTTATAAAAATGCAAAATCAACTCTAGTGGGTTCACTCATTCTTGGTGATGCTCTGGAATCCATTGCCTTCATCAGACTGAAAGGCAGAAAAAATTACTTTAAATTTGTACACTAGAACCTTGTAAAAAACATTTTAACTTAGATTGAAACATAGAACTGCTTACTTGTAAAAATATTTTATTTATGCCCGAGGTCACATTTTGGAAGTTAGTCTAAATAACAATCAGATAAATATAACCTAACAACAATATTTAAAGAGAGTTTGTAATCATTCATTCATAACTTTTGAAAGTTAACTCCTTTAACTTAAATCCTTAATTCTCATGTTTCATTTTATGTGAAAATATGCATCTTTGTGCATTCCTCAGACCATATACCTGTAAACATCCAAATTATATGAGGCCATAGCCATTGCAACACAGAATCCAATAAGGAAGAATGTGGAGGGTGCTGCTATCTGCAATGGCTTAGGGAATTACTTAAGTGGAGAAATGAGAAGGAAGAACCGATAGACACATATATAGAAAAGCCTGGATCAGGTAGACAGTGTACTCTGTCTACCTATGTAGAGTGACACCAACTGTACTCAGAACCTCAGTGCATTTATTTTATACATCTGAATAAAGAAGGTAAGTTTATTGTATTCAGTCCAACAGGAAAGTTAATCTCAGTTAGTTAACCTCTAACTAAAGTTAATGTTTTTATTAATTTCAGTTGTGGTTTGAGGAAGAAAGTAGTCTCAGGCTCTAAACATCCTGAAGGAAGATGCTTTAGGACATTTTATACGCATACTGTCAACATCCAGTTATTAGCCAGAGTAAAGCTCTGCCATTTTCTAGAACCTGATTGGAGGAAGCCTATGCTACCTCCATGGGTCTGAGGCATTAGTGTGCTTGATATGGCCGTGTTTGTGCCATCAACACATTCACTTAGGGAATCCTCTGATCCCAACAAGAAGAAATTTGGAGCAAGAAACTGTGAAACTACTTCCCCTCTACATTTTCTTTGAATTAAGCAAGGAGGAAAATGAAACAGAAAAGGAGGTTAAATAAAGGGAGAGGAATATGGGTGGCAGGAAGTACCAATGTGGTACAATAAATAAGGTTATAAAAGCATGATGCTTATTCAGATCTGCAGGGACATGTCTGGCCAAAGCCACATGTGACTGTTGTGTCTCCCTAGCAACCTAGTAAAATCTGCCAGCACTTTACAATTATATCCTGATCAAGTCCATTAGCATAATGGAAGATGACGCTTGTAAAACTCATTTTGTTTCACTTCATAGAAACGTTTATAATGGTTTTCAGAGTCTTTCCTCTATTGACTAACTCACCTCTCCTCTTTCCCACCTAGGCTTCAGTGTTGGTCAGTTCTCATTTCATGCAATGATCTAACTACTACCCAGGATTAAAAAAAAAAATTATCATTCTCATTCTTGTCACTGTCTGAAGAGTTGCTTTAACATCTTTAAATCAGGACTCTATAGTCCATGCACCACACCCCCATTTCATACTGCTCATCTTTGAGCCTGTGATGTTCATTCCTATTTCTCAAACATATGATCAATATTGCTCTTGATTACTCGAGTTTTTGTTACTGTAACTTCTTATACTCCTGAATTTATTCCTCTAGTCGCTTGTTTCTTAACTAATTTACTAAATTAATATTTCCCCAGAACTTCACAGGTGTTATAAATTGTTCTGAGAGAATCAGACAGTTTCAAACAAAACAGAAGAAAAAAACCCATTCTTTATGTGTATAGTCTAATCTGGAATGAATGTATCTATTCATATATTAGTATACATGTATATATCTCATACATAAGAGCTGATTAGTGCTACCGGGAGATTAATAATGATGGATGGAGTGTAGAAGAATGAGGGTAGTAAGGAAGACCACTTTGTAAAGATGAGTCTTTGTTGGCCCAGATTGAAAGAATGTTACATCTTGATATCTTTAAGAATTTTGGTTAACTGTTGGGAACACAGAGATTCACAACTAGAGCTTTCAAAATATACTAACAAATCTGATGCTGGCTACAGCCTAAAAATGGAGGTAAAATAGAAACAAATCATGGCAGTCAGGCAACCATATGAGAAAATTACTGAATTTTGGAGACTTTAAGGTGCTTTTATATTTTAGTTTTAATGAGGAATTTGGAATTTTTATTTATTTTTCTTTCTTTTTAAAAATATTTGTATTTATTATTTGGTGATTTCATATCATGTACTCCATCAAATTCAGTTATCAGTCCTCTCAATTTCATACCTACTCTTATGATCTCCCCGTTTACAAAAAAAGCTCATTCATGATGCTCATTTACTTACTGGAACATAATTAAATTCCCTGTGGCCAGACCCTTAAAGAAAACGAGTCCTTCCTCACCCACACCCCTGTCAGAGACCTTGATATCAGTAGCGAAGCTCTGTGTCATTTAGATATGTTCTAGCCTTGAGCTCTTGTATACAATAACATTTTTTTTAAGTCCACTAATGAGTGAGTACATCTCCTGCTTATCTTTCTGAGTTTGTGATGTTTTGCTCAGGAGGATGTTCTCTAATTCCATCCAATGACTGACAAAGTTTGTGCATTTAGATTCTTCCTCAGCACAAGGACTTACTGGATACTACTAATGGAGCTTGTCTTCTGAAAACCACACTAAACTAAATGTCTTTTATCTTTTTTTTAAACATTTTCTATATAGAACCATAAGTCAAATATGTATATTTGCCAATAAACTAAATAATTTAACTTTCCTTGGATGGTTAGATGTTTAAATTAAGGATTATCATGAAGCCCATCATTTATGTATTTTCTGAAATCAATGCATCAAATACTATGAAGCTGTATATAATAGGCTTTTATTTACCTATTTTACTATATTTACTGTAGAAATGATATTAAATCTATGAAGCTGCAGTTGATTGGCATTGTTCTGTATCAAAGTGTTTGCTGGCAGATTGAAGAGATCTAGGCAGGGTAGAACACCCCCATTCTAATATTTTTGTTATGGTTACTTCCATTGAGCACAGGGGATTTCAAACAAGAACAACTTTACTTATTTTTGAGTAACATCCAGATTCACATCAGGGTTTTGTTAAGATAAACAGCAGCAACAAAGGTGAGTCACAGAATGGAAATGCTAGATTTGTGTGCATGTAGGGAGACTGGAAACAGAGATGAGTGTCAGCAACACCAGTGTTGTCATTTACTCACTCTGTCCGTGAGGAAAATTGCCCTCATTTCTTGAGTTTGTTTAACCAGAAACAGCTGAGAGCTGTTCAGTTATTCTGAATTAACAAATATTAGTAAAATACAGAAGACAGTCATATTCATACAGGTATTTTGTTGCTGTCTACTCTTTGCATACGTGTGATGTGAAGCCTGACGTTTTCTCTTGGTTTCCCTAAATCTCTCCACCAGTTTGGTCATTTGCTGTTTCACATCTGGAAACTTTATCATGAAGAGAGATTCTTCTATAGTTTTATGCCATAAACAAGCCAGGTTTTGATAGCTGTATACTATAAGCACACAATAAAAAATGTGTATGAAAAGAGGCAAAGGTGAAATGTTTTTCCAAAATCAATGTAGCATGTCAACAATAGCTACTGAAGTGACTTAAATTTCCCATATAATAAAATAAGTAAAATAGTGTTACCTACTTCTTGATGGTGTTTGAAATTCCCATTATTATACACAAATGTGAGTAAGATCATCTTTAAAGGTTTGTGTGTGTGTGTGTGTGTGTGTGTCTGTCTGTCTGTGTCCGTGTATGTATATATGTTTCACATCATGCATCTTGATCCCATTCATCTCCCCAATCCTGGACATTTGCAGCCTTACCATCCAAACAAAATAAAACTGCAGTTGGTGAGAGGCTGGTGCTATCTTGACCCAGGACAAAGTTTTTTGCTTATATCAGGTGTTGAAGGGAGAGGGGTGAAGGGTAAGGATGATGTTACTTTTTTGGCATTGAAATATTGTTAAATATAACTACTTTGTTTATTATTTTCACTAACTCAAAACTTAGACCATAAAATCTATCTTTCATGTAACAGCCAAGCCAATATTACTTTTTTACTCTCTAAGGTAAAATCAAGCAATATGCTTTGTATATACTGTAGAATATCATCATTGGCTCTATGCAAATTTATGTCCTAGAATTTTCTTGCATGTAGAAGATTCTTTAAAACGTGAGGTCCATAAAAACAAGGGTCACATATTGTAATACTCAGGAAATATTCATGGTGTAATGTGCTGTTGATCACATATGATTGTACTTTACATTCTTAGACTGTTATAATATATAATGGTCTTTCTCTTTCCTTATTGACAGGCATATACTTTTTCTTAATACATACTTTCCTGCTGAAATGATGCATAATATCAAGTTGTTTTTCAAAATTATTTTTAAAAATGGTATATTAGATATGGTCAATTTTTTATCTTTGTTTAAAGAATTAGGTAAAGATTTTATTATCAAATCTAAATAGAAAATTAAATATTGTGTTTTCTGGTTTATTTGGCTGGTACATTTATTTGGTGTGCATCATCTATAATAATTAGAGAACTCTAGGAAAACAGGATTCTCTGTGGTTTTATAAATAACGTATATTTAATATAAATATTTCTACTACATATAGTTGTTTATATATTTTAAGTGAATAATATAGCACACAGTTGTTTATATGGATTTTGCTTTATATATATAAAGCTTTAAAATACAAAAAATCCATATGTGTTAAATATAGCAAAAGATATCATGCTGAGTTGTATAAATAAAAGTTACAGTAGTAGTTTTGAAATGAGATCGTACAGTTTTGCCAAGGCTGTTTCAAAGTATTGGACTTCAGTGATCTTGAAATCCTCTTGGCCTTTTATTCTTGCCTCTTAAGTGCGAGGAAAATATAGCACATGTTCTCCACCATGCTCAGATGGCTTCAGATGTCTAACAGAGATAAACAAGTAACAATAAACAGAGAAAAAAAAGGACAAGTTGCTTTAGTGATCTCCCCACAGACCCACCAAATGTATCAAAGACTCACATTACGATCTGCTCTCATAAAAGCTAAAAACATACAGCAATCTTTTCCAAACTTTGACTTTTACAATTAATATTCCCATACCTCCCTTCAAAGATACTTCCTAAACTTTGGCAAGGAGTGTCTGTAATATGGCTTGACCAATTTGCATCCTTGAGTACACAATTCTGATATTTGTGCATCTTTAACATCAGAAGAAGAGAGCTCTAAGCATTCTGATAACTTTTTCTTATCTTTAATATAAATAACTGAATAATTTATTTCAAGTTTGGTAGTAGGATAATGGTTGCTTGATCCAATCTAACTGTTCATGATAATTTATTATTTTTCCATTGGACAAAATAGATTGCCATTAGTTGTTAATTTCTCATGGCCATATCTTTATTATATAGTTCTCCCAAATAATTCCAAGTATGATCAAAACTAACAGTCTGTAATGTGACTTTTTCAGTGATTTTGCTCTTATAATATGATCTACAAAATTTGGCAGTCATTCAGATGTAAGATCTGTTTATCTGTGATCAAACTGTTCTTTAGAGCACTGTGTAGAATTACTCTTCTACTGAGTAGTGTGTTCTCACTGCTCACACAATGAAAGGGAGAGAAAGTCACACATTCGTATACCTTTAGATCTGCAAAAATTATTTCCCCCTGTAATGATGTGTCACTTCCTCAATGTTGTTTCTGACAGTTTTATTACCAGTTAAGGTTTTGTTCAGAGCATAGTCTTTAATAATATCAGATGTAATAAAGTTTTCACAAATGTTTCATTCTTCTTCATCAGAAATTATGGATAATATCATGCTTGATAGCAACAGGATGAGAATCTCTGGTGATTTAGTGCCAGTGTGTATTCTGCATCCTACAATTGGCTTTATACTAATTTATACTGTAATAAGTGGTACAACTATTTTTCCAGAGTTATCTCATGACACTAATTTATTAATACTTCTAAACTTAAATTTCTTGATTAAAAACAAAGTGTTTGGCTTAAATAAATCTAAAGTTACTAATCTATCCACATAGAATACAATTTTATTCCTTCATTAAATAATTTTATGCCTAATCCAGAACCAAGTACTTATTAACACATAACCCTTCTCCTACAGTGTCCAGTCAAGACCATATGGCTTCTTTCTACTCCATTTTCTGCACTATTATGAGTGTGAAGATATCTACCCTCCAATTATAGCAGCCTGGAGGCAGACTGTAGAACCTTTGAAACTTTGTTATATTCCAAGTAAAGAGACACTTTTTGAAAGCTGCAAGAGAGGGTGACATTTCTAAGGTTCAAGAAAGTGTGAACTTTGCCGCAAAGCATATTAAGCTATTCAGTTGTACTTCCTCAAGTTTTAACTTAATTTAGGCATGGTGCTGCTATTGTAAAACGTGCTTTTGAATGAAAGAAGAAAGAAGAAATCTTTCAATAAAGGTAATTTTGACATGAAGGTGTCTATTGTTACTAGCAGAGCTTTTGAATGAACTGAAACAGTTCTTGACAGCTAAAGGATTTTCAGTATATATTTTTCATCACATTCAAACAAGTAGAAAGAGAAGAAAAATATGAACAATTCTTAAAAAGTCTATAAATTTTGGCACTTTAAGAAAAAACTTAAAACTGAATTCCATAATAAAGAGCTAATATTTATTTCACTAATCAGTAGTCATAATTTAATTTTTACTTCATGAATATAATCTCTATTAGTGAAAATTGAGTATCACACAATGATATATACATTGATTTACCTTTATATGTGGTATTTAATATAATGGGAACACTTCAAAACTTTTGACTATTTCTTGATATAATCTATGTATTTTATCAAGCATTCTGTATTATTTAGCCTTTGATTAATATTTTCTTTTGTGCATTTTTGAAGCCTTTCATTTCATACCCCTCATTTATGAGCTACATAGAATCTAATTTCCATTCTAATTAGATAGACAAGGATGGACATCCAGAGTCACACAGTAACTACTCTTATAATTAGATTAGATCTTAGGACATATGAGATCCAGCCCTTGTCGTCCCTACTTTATGAAATGATATATCCACACTACAAAATGCATGGTTTTTGCCTTATGCTTTCCAAATATTGCCTATTCACACATATACAACTATATGATATGATATTAACAATTCCCTACTACCTTTCTGAAACATTAACAGATAATTTATGTAATTATTTCATCTTTTAAGTAGCATGAAGTTGAGGTAATAATTTATTTTATCCTTATTCCATTTTAGGTACTAAGTCATTATAACAAAGGTTATTAAATTTCATATAGAAGTGAAAATAACAAATTTAAAATTGAGGTAACTTTAAATGTTCACAGTCAGACTTCACAGCACATTATTAGTTACTACTCATTTTTGCCTTCAGTGAATAACAAAGTTTCTGAGCAAGGGGTTCTGAGATCATTGAAACAACACACATTTAGAATGATTCTCCTAAGAAATCTCTGTCCAACACTCCCAGTGTTCAATACTGAAACACTTATTTTTATTGAAACCTTCTAAGTCTTTGAAAAATCATTGTAAATAATTTAAATACAATTATGTGCAACTATATTTCATAAAGCTATAATAGAAACTAAACTTTTAAAGTGTTTGAAAGTTAAAGCTTGTAGGACTTTTAAGTGTTAGATTATGTTTTATGCTGTGGTATTGATAGTAATATAGTATCTTGAGAATAAAAGAAAGGGATGTTATAATTTAGTAGAAATATACTAGTGTCAAGTTAACAAAGAGCCATTTTTGTTGTTGTTCTAGGTTGGTTGTTGGGTCAACTTAACACAAATGTAGACATATTGAGGAATAGAAATTTATTTGAGAAAATATTTCCATAAACTTAGTCTATAGGCAAGTCTGTTGAACATTTTCTTTTATTTATTTATTTATTTACTTATTTATTTAAAAGAAGTCACACTTTCTATCCTTGTATATCCTTATTGAAGGTCCCTTCACCCTCCTGCAACATCAGGCCATTCTTTCCTCTCCACAACTCCCCATCCTCTCCCTGGGCAGGCAGCAGACAGTCCCATGGTCCCACTGACCAAATATTGCTTAGTTCAATTTCCACTCCTGGCAGATCCAGCTTTCTCCCCCCACAGTCAAGAGTGAGTCAGGTGTTCCTCTAAGGGGAGTGGGATCCAAGGAGTCAGTCCAGGGTGTTTCTGATCCCAAGCTGATCAGTGGTTGTGGTTTGCAGCTTGGGCATGCTTTTTTGTTTTGTTTTGTTTTGTTTTTTTTGGGGGGGGGGCACTAATGAATGAGTACATCCCCTGCTTGTCTTTCTGAGTTTGTGATACTTAGCTCAGGAGGATATTCTCCAAGTTCATCCATTTGCCTGCAAATTTTAGGATATCATTTTTTCTTACTGCTGACTAGTACTCCATTGTGTAGATGCACCATAGTTTGTTAATTCATTCTTCAGTTGAGGGACATCTAGGTTGTTTCCATGTTCTTGCTATTACAAATAATGCTGCTATGAACATAGTTGAGCTAATACCTTTGAAGTATGACTGTGCATCTCTAGGGTATACACCCAGAAGTGGTATTGTTGGGTCCTTGGGGAGATTGATTCTCAGTTTTCTGAGTAACTGCCATACTGCATTCCAAAGTGGCTGAACAAGCTTACACTCCCACCAACAATGGAGGAGTGTTCCCCTTGCTCTGCATCCCCTCCAGCATAGGCTGTCCTCTGTGTGTTTTATCTTAGTCAATCTAACAGGTGTCAGGTGATATCTCAAGGTTGTTTTGATTTGCATTTCTATGATGGCTAAAGATGAGGAGCACTTTTTCAGGTGCCTTTCAGCCATTTGTAATTCTTCTGCTGAGAATTCCCTTTTTAGAACTGGACCCCATTTTTTGATTGGGTTATTCAAGGTTTTGGGCTCTAGATTCTTGAGATCTTTATATATCTTAGAGATAAGTCCTCTATCACTTGTAGGGTTGGTGAAAATATTTTTCCCATTCTATCGGCTGTCTTTTTGTCCTATTGACAGTGTCCTTGGCTTTGCAGAAGCTTCCCAGCTTCAGGAGATCCCACTTATTGATTGTTGGTTTAGTACCTGTGCCACTGGTGTTATATTTAGGAAGTGGTGGCCTGTGCCAATTTGTAGAAATGTATTTCCCACTTTCTTTTCTATCAAGTTCAAAGTGGCTGGCTTTAAGTTGAGGTCTTTGATCTACTTGGATTTGAGTTTTGTGCAGGGTGACAGGCTCGGATCTATTTGCATTTTTCTACACACTTCTATCCAGCTATGTCAACACCATTTGTTAAATAAGCTATCTTTTTTCCATTGAATGTTTTGGGCCTCTTTGTCAAAGACCAGGTGTTCATAGGTTTTTGGGTTAATGTCTGGATCCTCAATTCTATTCCATTGGTT